>QMIH01001221.1:0-56947 GCA_003987875.1 Clarias batrachus
TTCGGTTACAATAGGGCTTCGCACCATCGGTGCTCGGGCCCTAATAATAATAAAAATGTATTCCTAACAAGCAAGCCAGAGGCAAATGTGATTAAAAAACAAACAAACAGAAACTCCCTCACAAGGAAACTTTAATTACCATACTTCCCAACTATAACCATGTGCTGTAAGGTCAAAAAGTGCAACTGTGTTACCGGAATTTTATTCAAAGTTTTAACATGAAGCATATTTTGCTGAGATTATCAGCTTTCACTGATGCAGACATGAATAAAAAATAATTGGGAGTTGCATTTCTAAAGCGATCATGGCAAACAAGTCCTGATATACTGTATAGCTAATTCAAACTAATGCTGGACACACACATAGACACACACACACATACACAAACACACACAAACAAACCCTTGCATAAGTATAAACTTAGAAACCACCTGATTTTCCACAGCTTGTGTTCTAACTTATAACTGTTATAACCAGTTTCAATGGGAAAAGGAGTTCACCTGCGTGCAGCTAAAGTGCCATGTGTTCTCAATATAAACCCACCTGCTCCTGAAAGGAGTTTATTAGAAAACATACCTAAGCAAATAGCATCATGAAGATCAAAGAGATCAAAACAAGTCCATAATGTTCTGGAAAAGCATCAATCACGGATTGGTATTAACAAACTGCCAATTGTTGAGCATCCTTTGGAGCACCGTTAAATCAATCACTAAATATAGAAAGAAAATTACATCCTTTAACATGGCTTTTTTTTTTTTCACCAAATGCCACTTACCATGTAAGAATAATATTAATCAAAGAAGCACCCAAGAGATTTTACACACCAATGCAGGGAAATACTTATGCAATCAAAACTTTTAAGCATGTTAATATTTGTCAAACAATATACATTCTTTCCATTTCAGTAGTATTTGCTGTTTTCTATACATACAGGCCCTTCTTAGAACAGAAATGAAAATTCCTTTGTATTTGTTTGAGCATGAAAGATAAATATAAGACAATACATCGCATATTTAATTTCAACTAGTCTGTCTAGTCCAAAAAAGACTGTCATTTGGATTTAAATAAGCAAATAATTAATAGCCTTTGATTTGCTCATTACTGCAATGATTGATATGTTTCAGCTGGCAACAATTCCTTTACCCCTAACTGATACAGTAAGTGGCTTCTCATTTCCTAACTATACAACAGTAATTTGTTATATTAGTATTTGCTGTAATCAGACAAGAGGTATTCTATTAGTGCTGATATAGAGTACAACTGCACTGGGACATTTAACTACATGTACCACTCTGCTGCAAAGGCGTTCTAAAAATCGTTAATTCTAACACTAGTTGTAACGGTACATTGCTAAAAGACTTATTGTTTGTCTTGCGAAACTATTTGTGTTGGGCCAAGCCAAATAACTGATTAAATAAACAAAATAAAAATAAATAAATGGTGTTTAATATCGCACCCGAGATCCACTATTGTAATGAACATAAGCAAGGCTGTGCCTACGTCCGGATCATAGCCGTGCTGATATTCTATGTTACAGAAGGGTTAAATTATTGGCCTGCATCAAGCAAAAAAAACAAACAAAACAAAGAAAATTACTGAAATGACTGTCCAGTAATAACATGTCAGAAACACACTCATATTTATGACACAGATGTGGGTGTTGGACTGTTTTGGAATTACATCAGATATTACATCAGCACACGCCCAAAATGATTAAATCTACCCGCACTTCATTTTACTGTTTAATTTAATGGAAATCTGTTATTATTTGAACCACTGACTCATGTGGAATCAAGAATATCAAGAGCTGCATGCACGTTTTTTGGAAATGATACCCATTATTAAAATGCATTCACATTTTTTAAAGAAGTGTATTATTATTATTTTTTTTAATGTATATTATTGGAGATTAAAATCTTGGACCGCTCCCACATACCTGTCCAAAGCTCAGAGGTGAGGTGAGGGGCCATTGGCGCAGCCATTACACACAGTGAGACTAGGGCTTGCTCAAATTCCACACTGTGCAGAACAACACGAGGAGACACTTGCTATAAGGAGAGAATAGGAAGTAATTCAAATTAAAAACAGACTGCAAGCAGGGAGAATGATACATCCTTACAGTATATCCCTTTGTGTCTGTGGATTATCAATATTCCTGTGCACTGTAAACTCAACTAATATACATTCAGGCATATATGTATAGAGTCAAAAGACCAAACGCAAGATAACATGCATCTTATAATGCAATGAAAAATGCTAAACAGTTGTGCCATATGTGCATGCTTCAAAACAGATCTTTGTTAAGCTGAGCACACATGGCAGATTAAAGGGTAGATTTGGATTTACTACCACGTAAGAAGTAAGAACAACTATTAGAATTTTGATGTGATCAGTAATACAGTAATTTGATGAGATCAGTAATACAGTGCAAATGCAAGGTTTTTGGACCCTTTTAAATTTGCCACACTTCTTGCCACAGAAAGAAAAAAGAAATTTTGTTAATTTATTTCAAAAACTAAATATTGAAAATCTCAGTTGTTTTGGCATTTGCAACTCAGCTTTGGTTCATCCTCTGCCTATTAATGGTAGAGTAGGTGCCTGAGATGCTTCAACTAGTTGATTCGAGTCCACCTGTGCCTAAGTGAGTTCATTTGACTTAATTAGAAAAGGCACACACCTGTCTAGGTCAGTTAGATGTTGACATGCAACAGTAGATGTAGTCAGTGAAACCAAGGCCATGAGGTCAAGAGAATTATCTGTAGCTTTGCAAGACAGAACTGAAAAAGGACACAAGAAAATTTCTACAACATCCATTATCAAGCCTCCATTATTCTTGGTCAAAGAGGTAACCAAGAACCCAAGGGTCACTAAAAATTACATCCTGAGTTCCTTGCTAAAAGGCACATGAGTTTGTCAAAAAGCACCTGAAGACTTGCAAACCTTGAAAAACCAAATCTTCTGTTCTGATGACACAATTCCACAATTCCATGTGTTGAGGTAATCTGGCACTGCATATCTCCTTATTAAGCGATCCTTAACATCAAACACGGTGGTGGCAGCATCATGCTGTGGGGATGTTTTTCTGCACCTGGGAGACTAGTCAGAATGAAATAAAAGATAGCTAAAATAAAAACAGCTATCAGGATCTCCCAGAGTGATCGGGATCTCGGCTGGGGCGACGGTTTATAATTCAACAAGACAACGACCGAAAGCATTCCACAAAGAAAACACAGCTTCAGAACAACTCTGGGAAAGTCCCTGAGTGGCCGAGCAAGAGTCCGGACCTGAACCCAACAGAGCATCTCTGCAGAGACCAGAAAATGGCTGTTACCATAAAACCTGGTTGAGCTTGAATTATTCTGCCAAGATCAAATGGAAGAAAGAAGAATGGAAGAAACTTCCAAAAGAAATGTGCGTCAAGCATGTAGCATCATTCCCTAGAAGACTTGAGGCTTCCACTGCTGCAGAAGGCGCTTTTAACAAAGAAGGTGACGGGTCTGAATACTTATGTACACGGGATTTAAGTTTTTATAAATTAACAAATCACTCCGAACACATTTTTTACTTTGTCACTGTGGACTACTGTGTGTTAAATGATTAAAAAATGAATTAGGAACAAAATGTGGAAAACTTGAAAGGGTCTAAAAGTGTTCGGCACTGTATATATTGTGCAACTTATCAAAATGAAAAATGCTCAAGTCAAATTTTTTTTTTTTTTTTTTAAAGATAGTTATTTAATGTAAAATAACTGAAAATGCCAACAGATTTCTGCAAACCATCAATGAGAATAAAATATATTAAACAGAAGTCTAGTAGCTTTTTATATTGTCTGCCTTTGCATTTTAAAACATGCTGGCACTCATATTTTATATAAAGAATATAAAATCAATTGACAAGTCAAGGCTTCAAGAGAGTTTTTTTTTTCCACTCTAAAAGTTAATCGGCCAAAAATATATATATATAAAAAACACTTGTCATTTTAAATAGAAATTGTAAATTTCCTTTGTGCTGTTATAGAAAATACTACGACAGTAAAGATGACATCTTATTAAAACGAATATACATAACTATAAAACACATACAGTACATTAATTTTATTTTAATTTGGGAAGTAATCATAGCTAGCACAACCTGATGTCGTCATGCTGGTCTGTGGATGTTCATAATGTATAAAGCTCTTATTTCCCTCATTATTCTGCTTATAAAACAACTGCTTTAATATCACACTGCACCAAAGCAGGTTTGATAAAAGAATTCTGTACCATATCTTCAGTAAGTGAGTTTAGTGTGAAAGAAAAGATGTATGTGCGTGGAAGCCTCACTGAGAGTGTGTTGGTCAGTCCCATCAACCGTGAGATTGCTGCATTCAACAGGAAGTCTTCTGTCAAGTGAGTGGTGACCTGACAACCAAAAACTATACATAAGTATCCAAAACATACATTATAAACCATTTACACAGAATTGTTCTCTTGTTCTATTTGTCGCATTTTATAGAAGTTATGACTCACAATACAGATAATTTATATCTTCCTAAGTATATTTGTTAAGGTTTATCATTTAAGGCAACAAAGCTGAGCACGTTTAAAGACTTTTGTTTAAAAACTAATATAAATTTGAATGTGCAGAGAAGGCAGAATAGAAACAGACTAGAAAAATAACCTAATTCCTGTGTGATGTTCCTCTGCAAGAGATATTTCAGCTAATGAAAGGGCACAGAGAATGTGAACATTATTTCCTCTAATCCAGCTGGAAGAATGAGGCCCTGAGGGTGAAAGTTTTTTTTTCTTTTTTTCTTTTTCCCCACCAGAAGTTAGGAATTTTATGATGATCCGAGAGAAGTGGGGAGTCTTCTCTCATGCTAATTAAGGTTAAGTTTTAGGTTAAAAAACTGCAGGTGCTAATAGACATCATTCATGCTAGAAAGTGCATGATTGACGGCAGAGACGTTTCAAGAACAACAAAAAAATAGAAAATCAAAGGCAGACAGTGTGGCTTAGAGACTCTGGCTGGACTGAGCACAAGCCAGGCCTCTTAACCAACCAGGGCCTCTGGAGGAATCAGTCCCAGACTGGGCTATCAGAAGCTATTTATACTGCACTAAAGCATCATTTGCTCAACTTAACACCCTTTTCATACACTCTTTCTATTAATTTCTGTTGGCCTAAGATGCATCAGGCAGTTTTTGTTCATAGATGATCAACAGAAGGATAATACATAATGGTTACAGCCTGCATCTTGTGCTAAACTATTATGTTGTCCCATCTTAATCAATGAACACCCAAACACCTCAGCCCTCACACTAGTGACACCAAGTGGTCAAAGTGTGCAAGAGTTGGATTAGTACTAAATTATGATATATTCTAGTAGCATGTAGGATATTCATAGTCATAATGATTGTGTAGTCATGATGAATAGAAGTGCTTCCTCTAACCTGCACAATAGCCTGATTTCTGTTTTCCCAGATCTTCCGAGCCTCTAAACGCTCTTTGTTGTTAAGGATTGAGGGGTTGGGGGTGTCGTTGCCCTCACGAGCCTCTCTCAGCTTAGTGACAAGCCCCCAGAGACGAGACTGCCAACGCAGCACACCTGGAAGAGCGTCAGCTACACACACACACACACACACACACACACACACACACATCAGAGCAACATGTCTCTCTTTTGTACTACAATCACAGTATTATACCATGTAAGTAAAGTACAGTAAAGTAAAGCTTTACATTACAGCACAGTGAAATTCCTTCTTTGCATATCCCAGTGTAACTGGGGTCAGAGCGCAGGGTCAGCCATGGTACAGCGCCCCTGGAGCAGTTGGGGTTAAGGGCCTTGCTCAAGGGCCCAACAATGGCAACCTGGCTGAGCTGGGAATCGAACCGCCGAACTTCCGATCAGTAACTCAGTGCCTTAGCCCTCTGAGCCACCACTGCCCCATCTTTGTACCGAAAGCTCTCTTGTGAGCACCTGTAGATGCACCATTTAGTTACAAGTGTCATTATATTCATGTGTCATTAAATCAAGTCAGGGGGTAGCTCAGTGGTTAAGGCATTGGACTACGGTTCAGAAGGTCCCATGTTCAAGTCCCACTACCACCAAGTTGTCCCTGTTGGGCCCTTGAGCAAGGCTCTTAACCCCAACTGCTCAGATGTATAATGAGATAAAAATGTAAGTCGCTCTGGATAAGGGCGTCTGCCAAATGCCTAGATGTAGATGTGTTGCTACAATGCTATAAATGTTGGAAATGTAATTTACAAAGTCATACAAAAAATTTATGCACACTTCTGAAAAAGAAAAATAGTATGATGTATATTATATAAATATAAAATCAATAAAAGTTTTATATTAAATATTATTGTTATTATATTATTATTAAGATATTATAATAAATATAATATTCAAATAAATATACTGTATATATAGATACAGTATATACCCTTTATATACCCTTTCTAAAATGACTAACAAAATAAACAAAACACTAAAGATGAATGAATTAAAAACTTAGGTTAAAAAAAAAACAGCTTTCAATATGTATTACAAATTTTAGTAATTTAAGTATTTGATTAATTTTATATATACTGCAAAAAAAATTAAGGGAACAAAAAGTCCCAGTTTGAGTTGAACGCCCCTTCTATAGATTTCTTTATAACCTTTTAAGACTTGTACATAAATTATATACATATATATACATACCTCACATATGTACAGTATATGTATAGTACCAGTCAAGAGTTTGGACACAAGTTTAGATTTATTCTCTATATTTTAGGCCAATACTGGATTATTTTTTTCAAAACTATGAAATAGCATATATGGAATTAGATAATTAAGTAACAACAGTAATCAGTAGTGGAATAGTTCTTGCAAGAACAGTATTGTCAATTGTATTTGCAAACCCCCCAAGCACAATGATTAATCTGGCTTTCATGAAGACCATCCCAGGAATGACCAAGACTTACCTCTGCTATAGAGTAGAAGGTCATTTTGAGTTACCAGGCAGAGTATCCAGAGGTATCACCAATTAACAGCACCTCAGGTTAGAGCCGTTATGAAGGCTTTACAGATCATAAGTAGCAGACACATCTCAACATCAACTGTTCAAAAAAGATTATTGTACATTTTGGATGCCTTCAGCACTGTTTTTCATTGTAGAAAGAAAAACAAATCAGAAAAGTCCATGGTTTTTAGGTGTGTCCAAACTTTTGACAGATATATATATATATATATATATATATTTCTCTCTCTATTTCATATATTTCTGCCCATGTTAAAAATATGCAATATTTCTGACGGTCTCTGACTGTGACAAACTATTTAAAATAATGTTGATAACTTTTCTTGTTCTGGAGTGGAGATTTAAAGCTTTTATACATGAATAACAAGAGTGTGGAAATTCAGGACTGGCTGCATCTGCCATTTTAATTTTCACCCTTTAATAAATAAAACAGCTAAACTGATATGGGATAGTAAACTGATATAAGTCCGCCCTCATGAAAATAGTGCATTAGGATTTAGCGAACTCTCACTCTTTACGTCCCACAGGATGTCCTGCTCGGGTGGTGCGGCGTAGAGGATGTAGAGGCGCACGGTGTCGATGCCATACTGCTGCACCACTTCCTCAGGGTCTATACCATTGTGCTTGGACTTACTCATCTTATCCCAAGTCACCTGCAGCTTCTTCCCGCTTTCTCGATGGACAGGTTCGGAAGCTGAAAGATGCCAAGAAAGCATGTATAAACCAGGCTGAGGTGGACTAAAGGCTGATATGAGGCAAACTATTCACTGTAGGATTTGAAAAGCAAAGGGCCATGGGTTAACTATTAAACAAAATGTGTAAACCAGTCATCATATCTGTCCTCACTGACAAAGAAAGCTATTTCTCAAAATCCCTTAGATACCAATAATACGCAATCCAGACAGAAATTCCCTGTTTACCTGGTTGCCTGGCAACAGTTCAGCCAACTATAGCCCAACTCACCAGAGACAGACACAGATAGAGAAATACAGAAAGATGGACAGGTGAAAAGATGGAGATTTATACAGCATTTGTCTCGAGTGGGTTCTATGACTAAGCTGACTGCTGTTGAGTTGAGTTGCAGTGAAGCATAATCTATTTTTGACCACAGCAACGAGGAAATCATAAGTGGCTCAGATAACAGCAGTTTGAAATATAATGATCAGCGAGCACCAGATTAAATCCACAAAACACACACATGCACACACACACACACTCACACACCTGTGAAATCAATATCCTCCTTCTTCAGATACTGCCCGCTCTCGGCTACTCGAAAGGTCTGACCCTTAATAAGGCCCTGCACCAGCAGCTTCTTAAATGGTTCCCTTTAGAAGAAAAGAATTTATTATAAGCATCTCTAGTATACCTCAACTTGTATTACGCTCATTCTTATTGGGATCCTGAGACTTTTTTTTTTTTTTATCACCAGTCTGGGCTTCATTTATTAGACTTTTCAGTGAAACATTGTGTGCTTTTCAGAGAAATATCGTGTGCGTTGCTATATCATATACAAAACAAATTAGAAATTCATGTCACTTTCACACATATTGATAAACGGCATTCAGCAGCAAATGACCAAACGCGTTTCTATCAGAGATGATTTGCATTTTGTCATGCCCACCATCAAAGTCCATAATAGACAAATCTCACTGAGCTGAAAATGAGAAAAGGACAAATAAGTGGCGTGCACTAAATCTTCTAGTAATGTAGCTCAGACACTCCAGAGCCTCAACCACAACAGGCACAAATGAATTACTCCTTACTCCTGTCACAGAGCAGCATTTCATTTGTCCTAGTGAAATGCCTGTGTGTGAAAATAATGGATTTCTATTCAGGCAATTAACATGAAACAACTAGATTTTTACAAAATGTTCATTAAACTTGCGTGTGCAATTCAAACAATTACGCTATTGAAAGTATAATCTATATAAAACTGCAGGAACGCAAAGCAATTAAATGACTTGAAGCCTTCACTTGAATCAATTGAGGTTGACATTTGTGGGTCTCATTATATGGATATTTATTCAAATTCAGGAGCTCTTGAAGGAAAAGAACATCCTTTTTAATAGACTAGCTCTTTCGAGCAATTTTTGTGTGCAAATTCTTCTGCGAGTGATTTATAAATAAATCTGTTGCTGTCCAGTATGAAAAATAAGGCCCATTCTAGGCATTAACCATTAAGGCATCCCTGACTCTTCTCTCATGCCAACTTAAGTGCGCTTTTCTCTTGCCACTGTCAGATTGTGTTGCTTATTAGACATCAAGGTTGAGTTCTTTGTTGTTAAAGCTGGGGATACTCTACACAACATTCACTACACGAGACTAAAAATTCTGAAAAGTCTGTGAGTATACACTAACTGACTGGCTTCCACAGATTTTTTAGGATGACTCAAAAACGGTGGATCAAACACTTAATGACTGCACCAGATGGGGGATCATAGACGACATGACATGTCGATGCAACTGAGGAAAACTGAATACACCAAACTCTAATGAAAAGTCTCATGAGAACTAGAGCAATCTTTCCAGACGAAGGAGAAAAATAAACAAACAAATATCGAAGCAAGACAGGCGGCAACAGATTTAATATACTCCACCAGCCAATTTAATTTAATATGGGTCATCTTTTTAGTATGCCGATCACTATTACTGGTTGGGTCAATGACCACTGTACACTGTCCAGGGTTGGCTCTGAAAATTAAAAAATGGATTAATATTATATTCCAACTCAAGTTGGGAGGAGTCTGCTCTCAGTCTGTTCTCTTCACACACTAGGCCGATTTGAGGCTGTACTCCTCATACAGTTACAGATTGTGCCACAATTTGTGCTGCCTGGTGCGGACTAGGATGGACTTTTAAAATTTTAAACAAAGTCCTGTCTAAACTCTTGTAGTGTATCCCCAGCCTAAAAGTCCTTCACATAATGTTAACTCCTGAAACGGTATAATTTTAATCTTTAATTCATGTTATGTACTTGTGTGAGACCAAGCCCTGATCCTTGCAGAAGTGACTGAGGAAACGGGCGTAGTACAGATGCATGACTGCATGCTCTTTTCCTCCTATATACACATCCACAGGCATCCAATGGTCAGCCAGAGAGCGATCGAAAGGCCTGCAGACAGGACACAGGTAAATTGTGTAATCAGAAAAAGAACAAATTGTCTACAAATACTTTCCACATATAACACTGTAAACTAGAATGCATATATGCACTAGAGGGCATCCTTGCATAGCCACCTATGCACAGAACTCAGAAGAGCATATTACCGGGTATGCAAATTGCGATTTGAATGTGCAGTCTAGATGTACATCTAAACATTTGACAGAGCTCAAGTTAAAGTACGGTGATAATATCAAAATGACACTTATTTTTGTTTGTCTTTGCATAGCAATACTTTTTGCACAAATACATATTTTATTAGGAACATCTATACACCTGATAATTTTTGGAGTTATCCAATCGGCAATCTTGTGACAGAAGGGCAATGCATAAAATTATGTAGGCACAAGTCAAGAGCTTCAATCAACATTCTCTATCAACATCCTGTGCCCTCTGGTTCGAGTATTTAAAAAAAACTGCCGATCTCCTGGGAATTTTTACACAACAGTCTCTAGAGTTTACTGAGAATGGTTTGAAAAACAACAAGTAAAAAACACTGAGTGAGTGATGGTTCTGTGGGTGGAAAAGCCTTGATGAGAGAGAGATGGAGAGGAAAATGTTGAGATCTGAAAAAATGGAAGTAATTTCGAAACGAAAGGCAGTATTTTTTGTTGAACCCCTTAAATATAAGCAAAAGGTGTACATTTCAATGACTTCCAAGCCACTGTAGATGGATTAAAATTCTAATTCTAATCTATTTGTCACATACACCGTATGACGTGCAGTGAAATGCATTAACAACCACCCATGAACTAGAGTATTCTAAATAAATAATAGGAAATAAGCATATAATAATAGAAAAAGAAAAATAGTCTATGAAAAGAAAATATTAAATTAAGGAATATAAAATATGAAATAAGAATGTAATAAAAACATTAAGTATAGAAAATATAGAAACCTTTTTTTTATTTTTTTATTTAGACTACAGTTTCAGTCCAAATAATTATGAGCTGTCATACACACACATCCACACAGTACTGTGGAAGGGTCTCGGGCATTGTGTTATCTTTACTATATGTTTACTGAATGTTGTTATAGATGTTTTTTCATGTCTGCGTTATTATGTTCAAAACCATTCACTATTTAAAAAAAAAAAAACATAAAAATTAATAACTAAATATAATTTCAAGAAAACAAACCAAAAAGGACCTTAAATAAGCTCCTGGGTTTTGCATGAAAATAAAAATGAACAGGTGTGACAAACTTACCACAAGAGCTTGTATTCTCCAGCATGCTCAGTAAAACCTAACAGCGGTTTTACTTACAGTACTGAGCAAATGTCTTGGGAACATACAAAAAATAAATAAAAAGCTGAAGAATGTTCTTTCGGTAACTTTGTCACACTTGCTCCTTTCTATTTTCCTGCAAAACCCATGAGCCTACATTAGGTAAAAAACATACATAGACGTACAAAGTACCAGTAATATGATTTTCTCTGATCAGTGACCTTCCACCCCTTTCTCAAGACAAGTATGGATTTATTTTCTACATTCCAGAGCAATCCTGGATTTTTTTTTCAAAACTATGAAATAACACAGATTGCATTAGGTAATTAAGAAAGAACTAAAGCAACTTGTATACTAAACACATAACTCAGTGGGACTGCAGAAGCCTCGTATGAGTCTCAGTTGAACTTCTGAATATATTTTTGCACAGAACGAGGGTTGTGGAATTTGGCCCTAATTACTTACTTTGTACTCAAGTTTCACTAGACAAACCTCACAGTCGGTGTGCAGAGCAGGAACATTTTTAATGACCAAGACCTATTGTAATATATTTATATGCACCTTCATTTTGATTAAAGACAGACTGGGAAAAAAACCCCGAACTATCAATTTAATACTGAGGCTAGGTAACAACATGCTGTATGTTTAATAGTTGTAGAGATTGCTAAACTTCTATATATCTTTGTTACTTAAATGTTATGAAATGTCCAAACGGGTCATAAATGTCAGCACACACAATCTAAAAACATTCCAGACAGACAGAGAAGTGAGACAGTAAGAGAAAAATGTGGATGAAAAGAACCCTCATGAACTTTCGTCCTTACCTCTGCGAGTTGTGTGGGTCTGTGTATCTGAAATAGTACCAGGCAGAATCGACAAAAGTGTCCATAGTGTCGGTCTCTCTCTGAGCAGGACCTTTACACCTGACATGAAAAAGAACTCGGAGTGAAAAGGCCAGATTGCAATACAGACAATCACAAAACTATGACATGACTAAATAGAGTCTAAATACCAACACATCAGTATCCATCAAATTTACCAACATTTTTACATGTTATTTTAAATATGCAGAAATAGTAATAAGCCTGGAAAAGTACATTATGATCACAATGGAAATCGCAATGGATGCTTTTTATGCCATTTATTTCATTAGGAAATAAATGGCATAAAAAACATCTACAAAAATTGCCACATTGCTTTATAATAAAGTTGTGCTGCTTATTTGGGCCATGCCACAAAATGTCAAATCAGTAATAATGTAAAAAAAAATTGCAACAATATTTCTATATTACACTAAATAACAATTAAACCACCATAACTGAACTTTTATGCATCATGAATAGCTTCAAATACAGTCCCCATACTCTGCAGTTCTTAAACATATTTGTCTAGTAGACTAAATTAAACTGAGGCATTCCCTAAGCACAGCATGACACTATAACTGAAATCACAGAAAATGCTAAATTCTAATAATGTATAATAATGTTTCTAATTAGCAGCCGTCCAAGCATGCTCAATAGATTGAAAATGTCAGCTTCTAGGCCACTTTGTGCCTGTCACTCAGCCCTGTTACTGGACACAGAACTGGGAATTTCAAGCCAACCCCAGAGCAGTGCCAGTGCATATGTGGCTGTGTTAGTGCTGGAATGCCACCTCCCATCCTTTCTCCCTAAAGCAAACAGAAGATCACCCAAAACTGTTTCAACCATAAAACGAAGCCTGTCCACCAGACGAGACGCAACACAGGAGTGCAGGACAACAAGTGCCTATACAAAATGCAGATAATCTCCATTTGTCTAGCAGGATATCAGTACCAGCCTGTTCACCCTTGGACTAAACATTGACATTGATGTGGTGACAAATTTTACTAATGTTTTGCTGATATTAGAAACTGCAAATTTTGTGATATACATTTACTGGCCACTTTATTAGAAATGCTCGACCCCAGATCATTCACAGATATGCAAATATCTAATCGGCCAAGCTTGTGCAAGCAGGGCAAATAGGACATGCATGCAAATACAGATGATGAGCTTCAGTAAATGTTCACATCAGCAACAGCAAAATTGGGAAAACAATTCTCAGTGACTTTGACAATGAGGTAGTTTTTTAGGCCATATGGGCTTTTTTCAGATTTCAAGATTCTAGCGTTTCCACTGAAATGGTCTGATGACGAAAGAGAGGACAAGAGAAGGGCCAGACTGATTTGAGTCAAATAACCACTCTTCTTATCTGTGGTGAGCAGAAATCATTCCAGAATATGCAACATTAAATTAACTTTTTTATAGTTTTGGACAGTCTTATGGGTCTGTAGTGTGTGTGTACTGTACATGCAAAACCCATGTGGAAAAACATATCCCTTGCTTTCTATTCTTTAAATTAGCATGTAAATTCTTTATAAACCAAATATATTCAAAATATTCTTAAGGGGAAAAAAATGGTAAGACCCCTCTTTGACTCAGATTTGCCCTAAAAAGTCATGTCAGAACAAGATTTTGAACTAGACCTTTGACAGAACTGCAAGCTGGTTTTGTGTAAATACTAAGGCTCAATTGTGGATCTATTTCTGATGACTGTGACTCAACTCCAGATCGTAAGACTATAAGAGTGACTAGGGATGGGAATCAGGAGGCACCACCTAATACAATATTATCACAATACCCAGGTGACAATTTGATCAGTACTGCAATTCTAAGTACATGATTTTATGAATATTACATTAAAGTTGTTTTCTTTTTCAGTTTTCATTATAATTCTAAAAAAAAATTTGCTCCTACCACACAGGGCACTGTGCTGTCAATGTGTAAACACTTTAGAGAGTGGTAATTCATGTATCGCCCAAATATATATATATATATATANTATATTTTTCCCTTCTTTCTTTTTTTTTGGCGATACATGAAATGATTGGTGATGTATCGCAATGCTGTTGTGTGGTAATTCATTTGGGCGATACATGAATTACCACACAACAGCATTGCGATACATAACCAATAATTTTTTTTTTTTTTCATCTCTAAGCGTGACCTTAATTTTGCAGTACAAGTTACTGTTTGCTGAGCTCCTTTGTTAAACTTAGGAACATAGTAAGGCTAATAAATCTCTGGGATAGTAATTTTAAGGAGTAGTGATATGTACCAGATTATTGTTATGAAATTTCATGCTCTTTAAATAGCAACGGATCCATTGTGTGTTTGGAAATTCGAATGCTATTTCACAATGAGGCTTATCAATGTAAAGTAAAAAAATTTAAAACAGAGATCAGAGAGAGATGGACGGAGGTCCATCTGTTTCTTACGAACTAAAAATGGGTATGTTAGCGGCTAACCACAAACAGCTAACCTAGCCTTCTTCTGCCCTAAGGAGTAATTTACTGTAGGTTGAGAATATAACTGTGAACAAAACAAAAAATATGGATAAAATGTGCTCATAGTATTACATGGGTTAAAGAAATGGCATTTCCAAACAGTTTTTTCAGCCTCTGCATTGTGACTGGCTAAGAAAAAGCACTATCACAAAGGGTGTTCAAGGGCAGTTCATTTAAAAGCTACAGATACTGACAGCATGTTTGAAAAGTGAGTGCAACAAAAGAAAATCATGCATGCCAAAACATTTAGAAGAGACATGCTAATTAAGTGAAATATGAAATAAATAAACATTAAACAGTTAACCTTAATGTATGATTCCTTTTTGCACGGCTGCTTTAAAAAACAAAACTGTCTCCCTTTTTTCTTGCTATTGTCATTGCTAATTTTCTTGGGACCCATAGTCCTACAGTATGTCTTTACTAAATTTTGCACAAAATGGGTTAAAAGCCCACAAATAAACTAGCTTAGTTTGGCTTTCCATTGATGCAAACAAGTTTTGAACAGCTCCTGGACATACAAACGTAGCCAGTGTCCGGTTCGGCTTCGGTATGCCGAAAATGCTTTCTTGCAAAATTTCAGTTCTTAAAACGAAAATTCGTGAGGCGGGGCTTTCACATGCCGAGGTACCACTGTATGCAAAGTTTGAATACTTTAAACACCATATTACAAATTGTAAAAACAGTCACGTTATGCTATAAAGTTGCTATATATCTCACAGTATCTCTGAGCTGATGCTTACAGTTTGAATCTAGGGCCACCACATTGCTAAGCAACTACCCTTAGGTATAGCAGGTTAATTATTTAAAAGCCAGGTGTCATTTTAAAGCATGAAAATCTTAATGCAACCCATAATGGAGTGTCCTGTGGAGATTGAAGCTTATGCGAGATAGAGTATCCATAAAGGCAAAAGAGATGTGTCATTTTCTGCATATAAAAAATGTGCATTCTCTCATGCCTAAGCCATTTCATCTCTTGCTAAGTGAGTCTGAATGTGTAAATGTGTAATTCAAGCCTCTGTCTCACATTGATTCATGGCACAAAGGGGTCTACAGTTGAATATTATATCTCTGTACCTGACTGAGATAATGGCAGCTATTTGTCCTCAAAAGAGATGAGAGACCCCATTAGAGAGACAGCAACAGCTGAGGTTTGTTGAAGAGGAGACTTACTGTGGGCGTGTGTGTTATGTGTCTGCCCACACTACTGGCTCTTGGATAGAGTGGTGCTTTGCTCAAGTGAGACAGACTCAGCTACTCCGGGTTTGCTTGAATCATTTTCAAACTCATTATGCCAGTCTGCTGCAAGAAGATGCTTTAAGAGTGTCTTAACCTTGCAAGTACAAGAAAGCGTTAAATTGGCTTGACAATATTTTGGAAGGAAAAAGTTTACTTAATTGTTGAAATGTTGATTCGCTACAGCTCAACAAGAGTGGGCAGAGAATTTTGGCATCAGGCTGTGTCCTCACCGCTCGAAAAAATGTAATGATTGTCATGAGCATCCTCAGCAGCAGTTTGGCTGCAGCACAACAGTTGGGTTTTTTACGAATGCTGGCCTGCAGCAGGCTTTCAATTAGTCCTTTGGCTGCTAACAGTAAGACCAGACAGGGACAATACCATTGCTCAGGAAATGACTTGCAGCTTTTTTTAGCTTTTTGAGTAGACTAGCCCGATAAGCCTTATCGTGCGCTCGCTCTTCACTTCGTAGTCCGTCTGATTGGATGTTGGAGGACCAGTTAAAAACTGAAGTCTTTTTCTTCAAACTGTCACAGCTACCTTCTCAACAGATAAGAGGGTCTGATATTCTCTCCATAATTACAAGAATCAATCAAACTTAACTTTAAAGTTTTCACTGTGACAAATTTGTCTGACTTTAAGAAATGTCTATTGTAGTGTCTTATTAAAAAAAAAAAAGAAAAAAAAGAAAAAGGTTCTTGAACAATACACATGCAACTTAATCAGGAGAGCAGCTGATTAATAGTTTTTTGCAAGATAATTTAAATAATTACGGTTGTTAAGTAATATCGACGGGATTTAAGGTTTCTGACACTGTATGGCATACAGTATTGACTTGCATACAGTACAAGTCAACAAAAGTATCTTTACATATACTTTAGTTATAAAAACAAAAGTACCGTAGGAGCCACCTTAAGGATTTTTTTTACTCAGCATATAGAGTGGTAGCTAAAAATATTAGAACAGTGAATTATGTTGTATTATGTATTAAAGTTCTCCCTGTGCACAAAATAGGTGATTTCATTTATTACAAAGATCAGTCATAACATTTGTATAATCGTATGAAAAAACTGAAAATATCTGCCCAAATTATGTCTCCAAAAATTTGTATGTTCATGAACATTTCTTCTTGTTTTAAAAATGTGCGGTATAGTTCCCTGAGATGCGGCTAGAGGGTCAAAATCAAAATGGCTCCCGCAATTTAAAAATTTAAGTGCGCATTTATCAAGACAATGAACCAGCCCATTCAGCTCGCAAAATGGTGAAACTTGCGGATGACTTTGGGTATGTAATTCCTTATTTCCACCATGACACCAAGTCCATGCAGGGCACCATGCACAAATTTATTCACTCCTTGAAACAAATTAGTGTTGGCAGCTCAACTATTTGCATGATTTAGTGTGGAAAAAAAGAAAACTAGAGAACTGGAGAAACCCCATATGTACATGGGGAGATCTTGCAAAACTCCACACAAACAGTAACCTGTAAACAGGATCAAGCTGTGAACCTTTGATGCTGTGAGCCCTCGTGTTTGGGTAAGAATTATTATTATATTTAGCCAAAGCTACGCATTTTAAAGAGACATGGATAAAAAACCGTGTCAGTGCTAAGGTGGAGGCTATAAGGATCCTTTGCATGGCAGCTAAGCCATATGAGAGAAATGTCACACACCAAGCATGCTTTGACCAGCAGCATTTGTTTTAAGAGGAAATTTGTGCAAGTTTCGCCGTTTCTTTAATCTCTCAAAACATTGCGGAGGCATGAAATGTATTTCAGGTGAGTCACAAAACACGCTCTGTACAGACTGGGCATGTTTAATGATTCTAGCATTACAAATGTTCTGGAATTTATTGCATAACCATGCTTTACAGTCTGAGACTCAAAACTACCTAACCTTGGGGGATCATATCTCCAGTCACCTTTATGGACTTTGTAACTCAACTCTGACAGCACCTACAGCAACGAGAAAAAAAGTATTTACCTCTTCCAGGTTTTATTTATTTGTTTATTGTTGCATATTTGTCACGCATGAATGATTCAGGTCTCTCCTACTCACTCATCATGTATACCGCTTTATCCTGTATACAGAGTCACGCGGGGGGGCTGGAGCCTATCCCAGGAGACTTAAGGCGCATGAGGCGGGATACACCCTGGACAGGTTGCCAATCCATTGCAGGGCACACACACATACACACTCACACACTCATTCACACACTACGGGAAATTTGGGAATGCCAATTAGCCTAATCTGCAGGTTTTTGGACTGTGGAAACCGGAGTACCCAGAGGAAACCCACCAAGCACGGGGAGAACATGCAAACCCCATGCACACAAAGACGATAGTCAAGTCTGGCCGGGAATTGAACCCGGACCCAGCAGGTGCAAGGAGACAGTGTTACCCACTACACCACCATACGGCCTATGATTCAGATCATAAAAACAAAAAAAAAAAAAGCAAAGAAAAAATCAAAAAGGTGCAAATACTTTCTCACAGCACTGTACAGTCTCTACAGAGGAGAGCAGTGATGGAAAGGGAATCCAGTAATTATTCAAGTTTTAATCAAACCCACACACCTTGTTGAAAGGCCAGCAATTATCGCTAATTACAGAACTGTTAAACAAACAAAGACCATGCGTTTGGGTCAAGTGTCACTTCCTGGCACTCATGAAGCTGGGAGTTAAATTAAGGGTACAGTGAGTACAGAGGAGTTGAAGTTTACCTGGGACATGAGCAGTTGATCCATTCCTGAGCAGACTGCAGGGGTGATGCCCCTCTCCCAGTAAGTGAAGCAACTTTAGGCAGCATGACCGGCAGGTCTTCCGCAGCAACTGGCACAGGACCACATGAGCTGCAATGCACTATGGGAATGGGAGTACCCCAGTACCGCTGTCTTGAGATCAACCAGTCCCTCAGCTTTGAACTTGTCAAGTAACCACCCACATTTCTTTCCCGAGCTTTCTCTGTAATTGATTTGAAGGCCTCTTCTCGGGTCTGACCTGTGAACTACAAAAATTATGTTAACCATAATTAACCAACAATCAAAATTATATCATGTTAGGTCAAGGAACAAAAAGTCTGTCTTTTACATTGTTCTTGTGAGGAAATTAGACAGATTATCTAAATGGATCTTTAAATGCTAAATATTATACGATCAACAAAACCATCAATTATTCAATTGAGTCAACAAATCGATCAATCAATCTATACAGGTGAAACAGTGTGAAGCTTCAAAATGCATAAAACTGTGACACATTTATTTTTAACTAATAAATGACTCCATGAGTGTGATTAACCGTGTCGCTTTAATTAAAACTGTTAAATTCTCAGAATTTTTGACACAAATCTGGTGTTTACAAAAGTGTTAAAAATAAGTTCTTGGCTTATTCTGGAATATAAAGAATATTTCAGACAGGAAAGTGAGGGGAGCATGAAGTGAAAAAATGTTTCTGTAGTTTGTTGTCTGGGACTTGATGCACTTGAGGAGTGTGTACCTCAGCAGAATTGATTACAGTGTGATTTCCATCTTCTTCACTCTTCACTACTGATTCCCAGCTCACACCCAGCTCTTGAGCCACACATGCATCCTCATCACAGCTGTCAGGAATGCCTGCACACACACACGCACGCACGCGCACGCACGCGCGCACACACAAAGACAGGTTTAAATGGTGTTGTTTTGAATCTGCATATTACTAAAGAGAACAATGGCACATATTACAAACTCTCTCTCTCACACACACACACACTCTTCCCCCACACTCACACATTCTCTCTCTTTCTCACACACACATTGACAAACTCTCTCTTACACACACATTGACTCACTCCCTCACTCTCACCCATCCACTCACTCACCCACTCTCACAGTCCATAATTTTTTCACTCACTCAAAAGCTCACACCCTGAATCTCTTCATTGTAACTGTACGTCACCCCTTGACCCCTTTAACCCCTCAGCGCTCCACTTACGGGCTCACTCCTTTATTCACAAGCTCACTCTCTCCTTCTCAGACTCAAGCCTTCATTCAAATCCCCTCTCCTTCACTCACAGGTTCATATATTCATGCACAGACTAAATTTTTCCACATACAGTCAATCACTCAATCACCAACCCACATATTCACTCTTTCATGTTTTTAACGCTCACACACTCAGGAAATGACTTTTTGGAAGATTTTCCACAAAGAGCTTTTTGCAAGAAGCTCCTGAGTAAGACCAGTAGTATTCAAGTGATGAAAATTTTCCCAGTTTCCACCTAATTTAGTCGTATCCAATTCCGCCTGTCACTATGGGGCTCACACATTAAGGCTACTAATACTACTACTAGTCAGTCAGGAAGGACCAAAGACTATCACGTGTTACACCACGTGATGCCAGCCAACCGCATATTTTTGAACTGCTCGCGCACGCACCGGTAACACACCAGGAGGATAGCGCTATCTGCTCCTTCCACTTGCGCAAGCTTGCAGACGCCAAGGACTGGCTGTTAAGCCGTCAATAATGTGAGAGCACTGAGTGCCTTCCATCCTACAGACACTTTTTAAAGAGGGAAATTCTAATATAAATTCACTTACCTATCACAGAGTCGAGATGTCCCAGAAACTCGTTCTTAGAAGAGACGACGACTGGAACCTCACGTCCAGTGAATAAGTTAAGTGCAGTGACTTCACTGAGTGAGTCTGTGGGTCAAAAGTCAGCATATGAAAAACCGATGGTGAAGTTGTTTTCTTAAATATAGATTAGATTAGATTCAACTTTATTGTCACTGCACATGTAAGTACAAGGCAACGAAATACAGTTAGCATCTAACCAGCAGTGTATTTTCACAGTGAGTTGTTATACTAGGTTAGAGTAGGCCAGGCACAGGGTTTTGTAAAGAAAGCTTTGATATTTAGTGCATGCTGTCCACTGTGAGATTATAGCTGAGCAACACATTTTTCTTCAACTACACTGCCTGGAAAAAAAAAAAAAAAGATTTCTTTCCATCACCTTTAGCTTTGATTACAACACACATGTGGTGGCCAGTTCATGTGTGAAAATGATTCATCATGCTGCCAGAACCACTCTTTCACACTTTGAGTCTGGGAATATGCCTGTGCCATCAGTGAAGAAAAACTCCATTGATGAGATATCCTGGTCATTCAGTATATTCAGGTCATCAGCTGACTTCATTGTATTGCCACACGAGCGCAAGTACCCGTCGTTGACGGGAAAAGAGTTTTGTAGAAATAAATAAGCTTTAATGATATTACTATTCAATGAAGAATTTCTGAGAATGGTTTTGGGATCTTCCAAATGTATGAAACATATATATATAATTAAAAGAGCAAGTTCTGATCAATGTAAAAAAACATGTCTTTTATTTATATACAGTATATGATTATACTACTGAGCCTAGACCTGACCAACTGAAACAACCCCGGATCATTTCTCTTCCTAGACCTAACATGACTTGTACAGGCTTGTACAGTGTGCACTGTGCATGATATGCATTGCTTCATGTGCTTACCTTCTTCCCCTGACGTGCCTATCGCACTGGAATAGGGTCAGTCCGGACTTATCAGACCATGTGACCTGTTATTGATTTTTTTTTTAACAATGCAACTTTAAATATTTAAATGAGCCAAACCAAATATTTAAATGAGCTCCATTCATGATTTTATTCCAGCCACATTTCTTCCACAAAGTCCACGGTTCACTATTATCCTTCCATGTATTGATAATGTATTGAAGGGTTCTTAACCAAGTTCCAGGCATTTCAAATTATTTTTTCTTTTTTCCCTTGCTTGATGCAGCCCAATAAGTTGACCCTTCCAAAATGGTGAATTTTTTGGTCAGGTGGTGTATATAATACTGTTAAATAGTATACCACTAAACCAGTGGTGTCATTAATATTCAGGCTTACTACTTAGCATGCATTGGGTGACTTGGGACACAGCATTGAATTTTATCATAATGTAACCACATTATGATAGAATTCATTATAACAGTTTGCAGCAGCGAGATTAGTCTGCATAGTTAAGGGAGAATGCAGAACAACCCATATTACCTTAAAAACACACCCTGTATTGTTTTTTTAATCAAAATAATGTACATCCACAAAATACCTTCAAGTCTAATAACAGCCAGTAAAATGCATCTTGAGAATGTCAGGTATGTGGTCTTTACAGTGTTCACAGGGATACTTCCATTTGAAATGATAGCAGGGTTTTAATTACATACAATAAAAAGTCCTAGAGCTAACATTTCAACTGATAAAATGCACAAATAAACTCCTGACAAGTTAAATACTTGAGTAATTGGAATAACCTGTTACTATGCACCCTTTGACCCTACTAATGCAGCATAACTCCTAAAATATTAAGCATGATATCTTTGCAGTCATGCTTATTTATGACATTTATTAAAGATGTTATTGTTCTATTGATTTCATCAGGCTGTTCCTTCACATTATACGTTATACACTTTTATATTATTTTATATCAATAAATATTGCCTGCTTGTTAGGAATGAATGTTATTGAGGAATGAATCATATTCATGTCATCATAATCACATTATGATGTGCTGGGATATTCTCAGACCAGCAGCAACAGCGTTACATGCTACTGTGTCTAGCGTATAATACAAATACATAACATTGTGATTTTATATGCAGATTAATTTTTTCTTATGTGATGTACAGCAGCCCAAGCATAGCAAATCTGTAAATGTACCTAATTGATAGGCAACACAATATATTATGTTATGTATGCAAGTATACACTGCATCCCTTACTTCTTCCATGCTGATGTGCTTTGTGCAGGGCAGGTCCCACAGGACTGGAACCGTGCAAAAGCCGATGTGAAGGAAGGATGGAGACGAACGCTGCTCCGAAAACAGCTTCAGGAGAAGATGTGTAAGCAGCCAGTACCTCACCTGTCTCTTTGCCATTCAGCTAACAGAAAAAAGAGAAATAGAGACAGAGAAGTAGACTATGGTTTGAAAAAAAACGGTAAATTAATTTTTGTCTGGATTATGAAAAATGTATTCATAAGTAACATCAGTACTGTTTTCAGGAAATCAGTTTCTCTTGTAAGACACATTCCTTTTACATTAAACCTATTTGTGAGATGCTACAATAAATGCTGGCCAGATCATGCGTTTCAGCCCACCTACTCACTTTACTTGCTCAACCCTAAGGAAATTAAATTATGGATTTAATAATCAAGGACACTGCTAACTGAACATATTTCCTCTCATAATGTGATTGAGGAAAAACAGCACATACAGCCTTGAGCTGAAGCTGACACATGGAGTAATAAAATGCACAAAATGCAATAAATCGTTCAGACATCATAATGAAAATGCATGGGCACAAAAATTAAGTAAGAAAAAAGTAATAAAAAGATGACTACGAGGTAATAATGGAAAAAATGAAAAGCTTTTCAAATCTGGAGAAAGAGCAGGCTTACCATCAGTACATGGTCGAAATAGCAGCCTGAGCATTCCCCAATCCAGTTGGCTTGCATCGCTTTCACACCGTACCACTCCGGGAGATCTGCCAAGGCATCCAGGAGAGGCTGCAAGATAAGCAGTGGCAATATGCATATAGCTTTATACAAAATAAATAAATAAAGGATAGTGCTTAAATTGAATTTGTGGAGGTCATTTAAGCTCTTTAAAAAACATGTTTCAGTGTCAGAAGGCACCCCCCAAAGTTTATGATCTTTAAAAATCCTCTCAATTTCATCACTCATACTTTATAACATTTTGTCATAGTAACCATTACATAATACAGTAACAAAGAACGAGAGAGAAATTTCTTAAAAACTCGTGTTGAGGCTACAAAAGAACAGACAGAGTTTAAAGACAAACACACACAGTCTTACAGTAAAGACAAAGAGGCATGCATCCTCTGCTCCAAACACCTCTGACCCAGACAAGAGAAAAGACTCCCAGAAGAAGCAGAAAGGACAGTTGGTTGGAAGGAAGTGAACTCTGGCACAGGTGAATAACAAAAAGGGAGCTATGCATAATAATGAATAATGGGGGCCAAGTGGCTCAGCTGGGCTGAAAGGCAGTGAAAAGAGAGGATATGAGCTGAGCAGTCACTGCTGCCTGTTGTGATATCTCTCTCTTCTCTGTCACTCCCCATTAGCAGAACGGGCCCTGAGGAGCTTGGTTCCCCAGAGGAAAGGCAAATACAAAATAGTCTTTCGGACCCTGCGGCTGCTCCTGGCTTCGCTTTTCACTCATTAATGGAGACTGTGTGCAATCTCAAAGGAGGAAGATGAGGGTCAGGTGTCTAGTCTTAGCGGGAAAGTGGCTGTAGATTTGCTTATCATTTTAGCCATTTTCCTCAAGAAGATGGTACTTCAAAGCTCTTGTAGGGCAATCGAGACACACTTGTCTCTGTCGTGAACATCTTCTCCTGTTAATGCTCAAGTCTGAACTACTCAGTATAATTATCGACCGTTATTGGGGTGGGCGGTAACGCAAAAATCAGAACACTTTGACGGGTATCTGCACTATACACTAAATATAGGGAGGGCGTTGCTCAGTGGTTAATGCATTGGATTACTAATCTGAATGTCCCCTGAGCACGGCCCTTGAGCCTTACCTGCTCAGATGTGTAATGAGATAAAAATGTAAGTTGCTTTGAATAAGGGTGCCTGCCAAATGATGTAATGTAAATATAGCATTCATTCAGCTTCATGGTCAATTTCAGGGTCATGGTGATTCTGCAGACTATCCTGAGAATGAGGAGCATGAGGCAGGAATGAACACATAAAAGACACGTTCGTGATGGTCACTGACAAAGGGCTACTAAACTTATACTAGAGGTTCAAATACTTTTGTCCAGAAAAAAAAAAAACTTTATAAATTTCACAAAGTCCCAAAGTCCTTCAAACAAACAAACAAAAAATAATAATTTTAAAGTGATAAATTTTAAGTAAGCACAAAACAAGTGTTTTATTATGTAGTTATTATGTAGTACTATGCTGCCACCATCATGCTTCACCATGGTTAATGATGTTCTTAAGGTGATGTCATGTTTTTGTGATTTTTTTTTTTTTTCAGGAATTCTGGCCAAAAGTTCTACTTTAGTCTTATTAGAGCATAAGATGGATTGGATAATTAAAAAAAAGATTTTAAGCTTCTGTCTAGCCCTCCATTCCATAATCAATCCTATATTAGTTACTATTTGATTCCATGAAAGTCAATGAAAGTCATTTAAAGAAAAACAAGAGATCTGTAACTCAGTAGAACTTTCACATCTTTTTCAGTCAGTGCTGATTCTGGCCATGTGGTCACATAAGAACCTGAGCTGCACATCAGGTGTGAAAAACAAATGAAGCTAACCTCAGAAGCACCGAACCTGAAACACATTTCTGATCTACGTGCTTCTCTAAATGAAAGGCATTCACACTTGTGCAGAAAGCGGTTTCAATTGGGATCATCAACATACACCCAAAAGCACTAACTGTCTCTATGGAAACACAAGGCTAGTAAGCACCATAGGCATAAATTGAAACAAACCAGAGGGCAACGTGGCAAGAGAGTCCATCTAGAGATTTCAGATGGATGAGAAGTGCATGTCCGTAGTGGATCACTTTCATAAATTCTTCAGTCAAATAGATTTGTAAAATTTAAATCGAATTCTACATATTTTCCCCATTCAGAGATGGTAATACTCTTTCAGAAGAATGAATATGTGGATGTGTGCTGCTGATACTAATACACTGATGTGCCTTTTATTCTACATGCATATGGAAAAACCTTATGGACATTAAAAAAAAAAATTATGCTTGTCTCATTCTAAAAACTTTTATAGTTGTAGTATAATAACTAGCTGAGTTAATGTTTCACAAATTCCAAACCATTATTCAACAAATTCTCCACCCTTACTGAGTATTGTCCATAGTCACTTTAAAAGTTCTTACAGCTGTTTAAACAGATTACACAGCAACACTCAGTCTGTTGTTTGTATTTATTGAAAACCCATCGTCTGTCCATGCTACAAATCGGCCTGTATGTTGCAATTTTTGTTAAATATATCCTAAACGGAGACATATTTCATTCCTAATTTGATTATAATGATGACAAAACAGATTCATGATCATGATTTAAACAGATTTTCTGACCCCATTCAACAATATACTTTAAATAAAGACATTTAAGAAGTAAGTGGTTGATATTGTATTGTTGGGTTTATGGCTTACAGAGACATCGGGTAATCCATTGATTCTGTGGAGTATAAAACTAACAATAAAATAGCATGATATCAAATTCAGTTAGCAACATCCTTATCAGTGTCTTTTACAACATCAGGGGCCACTGGTTTTTGCATGCATGTGTGAGCGTTTCTTTAATAGCATACACACTTGCATGCACACACACCAACACTAATTAACATGGTTCAATAATGAGTGCTCGTTATGTGAGTAATAATATTCCCTTATTTCTCCCTACAAACTATACTTACTCTGTCACTCTTTCTCTCTCACACACGCATGCAAAAACACAGAGAGCTTCACTGCTGTGCAAATGAGAGGATCTGTGAAATCACAGGAACAAACTAGTCCACCTTGACATGCCAAACATCAGACAACAGAGAAAAACATCCGCAAAAAAAAAAAAAGTACACAGTTCTAATGTTCGGAAAATAAAAGCAAACACAGAAAACAGCATATGTCTCCGAAAAAGATGACATCAATCTACTCTATTAAAATGGACTGTCAGCATCACACTGAGAGTAGAGTTACTCATACTCACTTACTTATCCTCTCTCTGTATTCTGTGTACAGGGTTTTGGGGGCTTGGAGCCTAGGCCAGGACACTTATGGCACAAAGTGGGGCACAGACACATACAAACACTCACGTTCATTCACACACTATGTGCAATTTGGGAATTAACCTAATCTACTGTATATGTCTTTGGACTGTGGGAGGAAACACGGAGTACCCGGAAGAAACCCACCAACCACGGGGGAGAACATGCAAACTCCACACACAGATCCGTGGCGAGAATCACACTTACATTCTGGAAGTACAAGGCAACAGTGATAAACACGAAAATGGTAGAGTTATATTCTAAAAAAAATGCACACTGAGCACATAGAAGCTGACAGGAAAGCCTCTGAACAACACTAGAAAAAAAATACCACCAGAGCATCAAGTTACAGTTGCATTTACTTAAAAAAGTATCCTAATTTTTTTTATTAAAAGATAATAAACATCATCTCACAATCATATACTGACTGTTAACCCGATTACAGGAGACTGTTTAAAAAGCAGGTGCATGCAGATGACTCTTTTGTTGTTATTCTCTTTGGTATAATAATTAGCATATAATTAAAATAATGAGTGACCTGACTTTGTATTAAAAAAAAAGGATAAATAAAAATGATCTAAATTTAAAAACACACTCATTTCCAGCAAAAAAACAAAAAACAAAACCGTCAATAGATCAGCCTAGAAAATACATCAAATTCATTTTAAAAGTGATTTGATTTTTCAGGTTAATACCGGACAGAAATGATACTCTGTGTGCAGGCTGGGACATTAATGTAATTCAGAACCTTTTATTGTGAAAGAACTGGTGCCACTCATCAGAAAAAGAATCCTAGCTAAGATTCATGAACCTCTGCATCATATTTACACATTGAGAACATCCTGCTACACTTGCAATCAAGAAGCAAAACTTAGTCAAACCAGCTTCCTGCTGTGCAGGCTTTTTTTTAGATAGAAAGAGCTGGGAATAAGAGAAACAGGGTTGATTTAACAGTGCAAGGGGGGGAGGGGGGGATGGATAGACCTCATAATCAGGACAACTTGAACAGTGGCACTCAAAAGAAATATGTCCTCCATGCGCTACGTATGTGACTGCAGGAATACTGATTGGCAGAATAAAATCCACACTAGTCCATTAGTAAATACTTCTCCATTATTCAGCCAGAGAAAAGCCATTTCAGCTCAATGAAGAAGCCTAGTCTGGACAAACACTGCTATTCATGAACCAGGAATGGATTTCACACATCCGATAAACTCTAAAGCAGCATGTCCCAAAGTATAGAGGTTATAGAAGGTTTATATTTTGAAATCCTGAAAAAAAGATTTTGATGCATGTGCCAAAATAATACTTATCAATAGTCATCACATGTAGAAGAAAAATAATCTCAACAATCATCATTTAGGTTTTGACAATATGACATGACTTTCATTTAAGAATGAATGCTAATGAATGTAATTGATCTTAATCTATGAAGGAAAAAATGCCTCTTAAAAACTATCTAGGAGTAACTGCATTGGATTTAATTTTATTAGATAACATTATCGCACATACAGTACCTACATGCCAAGCCATGAATAATTCTGCTAAATCCTCTCTCAATCAATAGGGGTCTTTTTGTCAGGAAGTTACCCAGAATTTTATTAAAGATAAGACTGAGACTTCTGAGCCCTTTTCATATCTTGAGAAAGCCCCACACCCGGTGATCAAATAGCAACTCAGAAGAGGTAAATCTCTCGAGACAGCTCACCCAGACATGACTGAGGATGAATAGGAACATTATTGCAACAATCATTGCAATGATCCCCAAAAAAGGACATGTCAGATAAGTTTATATTTTAGTCTTGAAGGAAGCTAGACAGCAAACCTTTTTATGCCATGGAGAAAGCTTCAATGTTACTAAGAGGACCCACTTCATAAAAAGGTGACATAAATCCATTTCCTCCTCCTGATTGATCCAAATTGGCAAGGGATGGACATGGTCAATTAAGACGTGTGAAACTGGCAGCTTGACCACAGAGACAAAATCACACCAAGGATATGGTCCAATTTGGTGCTGCAAATATTTAAAAGCCATAGCAGGAACAGAGAGCAATAACACAACAGATCTTTCTAACAGCCAGATTGATCTCAGGCCAACAGGATGCTTCACTATCTTTCAGCAGTTGTGTGAATCCTTAAGTGCCCAGTCTTCTTTTTTTTATTCCAAGCACACAACACTGCATAAAAACAATCTGTTCTAAACTACAGTCTTATGGAGCTGAAATTACAATAAAAGTAGGACAAATTTCAGACAAGAATAAACCATGACCTTGTTATATGACTAAGAACAGTTGTGAATATAATTGTGCAGTAGAAGTTAAAGGAATACTTTAAGATTTTTTCAACAATCCATTGTAATAACAGTATATCTGCAATTACCATTTAAATTCTGTAAACTAAAAAAGTACACAACTATTTACTTAAAATATACAATAGAAGTTAAACAAAGAATAAATATGGAGAAAGTATAGAACACCATCATGAATTCCTCAATCAAATGTACTCTAAGTTGTGAATTAAGCTGTATCTTTCCTCTCTCAGAGGAGGAATTACTTTTTCAGAGGACGAAAATTATGGATATGCATTGCCAACATACTGAATTAGATCACACGAATAATGCACAAAACCTCATTTCAAGTGTGAACAAGCTGATTTTTTACAAAATTATACAGTTCTATATATAAAACTCTCTGGACGGTAATTAAATTATAGCACAAACAAACAAACTTACCAAATGATTGTGTTTTTGTTTGCTTTTTTAAACACAAATTGTTTTGATACCAAATCATAAGTCATTTTTCTATGCTGCTAGCCAAAAAAAGTTACCACCTCAGTTAAACTAAGCTAAAAGTTAAGTTCCGTTGGATAATTACTGCAGTAATGATGATACTGCAGATAGCAACATTATTTATCCCTAACTAATGTGGAAAACAACAGTAAAAAAAACAACAGTAGAACTCACATCTATAGTATGTTCAATAGTGAAAATAAGAGCAATGTGAAGAGAACTCAAGGGATTGGGACTAAACTGCTGTGTAGCCTTAAGAAAACCTCTCATCAGTGACGCTAATCAGAAAAAAAAGCTTCAGTTTGCTACAGAGCATAAAGAATGGACTTTGAAGCATTGAAAAAACGTCATGTGGTCTGAAAGTCTAGATTTACCCCTGTCCATGGTCCTCATGATGGTGTAAAGAATCACGGTAAAAAGAGAGGCTGATGAAGTCATGTTCCTATCATTTCTAGTGCTTACAGTTATGGCAAAAATTATTTTGGTCAATATTGAGATCACAATTATTAAAAATGATCATTCATTGATTGTGGACCATGCATTTATTGAACTTGAAATATAATAGCTAAAAAACAAGTTAAACCTGTCATATAAATGCTTTTTTGAGCCATAACTTACAGCAGATCCTTTACATATCATGTACTGTAAATGTGTTATTTCTTTATGCCTCTGAGAGCTGGATGGAAAGGCGCTTGCTTAAACAATCTTTTATTATTATTCCATTAAGTCACCACCGATTTGAACTTTTTGCTCTTCTCTGCGGTAATCAAACTGCCTGATTGAATTAAAGGATGTTATTCAATTATACAAGTTTTCCTCGCAAGTGAACAATCTTGCAATGTAGAATCTTTGACTGAATCAAACATATATGAGTATAACCATTTACCCTTAATTATCTTATTATCATAACCATTGGAAGCCAATAATAATTAATTGCACAGCCCTGACTACCATACAAGCCTGTGGGGGCGGTGTTATGATTTGGGGTCCGTTCATTTAGCCAGATGTAAAATCAGCAACATTATGTGCTCAAAAAATGTGGTCAGCTGATGACATGAATATACTGAATGACTATGATTTTTCCATGAATTATTTTTTTCTTCCCTGATGCCACAGACATATTCCAAGAGGATTGACCAGGCACAAATCGTGAAAGGGAGCATGAGACATCATTTTCACACATGTATTAGACACCACAGAGTGCTGCAGAAGACTTTATGCAGCAGTCTGACTCTCCCATCATCAATACAAGATCTTGGAGAGATATTAATATTAATGTTAATAATTAAATCCAGACTAAAATAACTGTTGTAACATTGCATATGTTTATCAAAATGATGCCACAGCCATAATTAAAGCAAAAGGTCCAATGAACTAGTAGAGGGTTTGACTTACAACTTACTATGCCGGTCAGCTGATATTGAAAAAAAAAAAAACAGAAAAATGCTTTATGAACAAGCATTACAAAAACCCCTTTAAAGTGAGAAAGCAGTGACATGATGGTGGATAGAAATGAAATGAAAGAATCAAATTATTTTCGTCATCTATTAAGCGTCAGCAGGGAACAGATTTTCAAATCAATACTCATCAACATACAGTATATGTTTTATGTTTGCATCATGTAATCATAGTTTAATGTTTAATGATAGTATATGCCGATAACATTTACCCATAGTAAAACAGTTTTTCTGTCAGTAAAGAAAAATAGTAAATGTCTGTAGTAATCACTTACTATCAATAACTTCAAACAAGTGTTAAATATGGCTAAATTTAGGACTCCAGAAGAACTAGAAGCGTTCTATCCCCAGGCAGTGATTTGAGTTGATGTTTCGTTTAGAGCTGAAAGTTGCCAGGTTGTGTATTAACTCACCTGGGCATAATTGGTGGTTTTGATGAACCATTGCCTAAGGAGTTTCTGCTCTACACGCGCACCAGACCGCCACGAGCAGCCGTTTTCATCCACCTGCTCATCAGCCAAGACTGTCTGATCCACTGGGTCCCAGTTTACCAGTGCCTGAAGAAAGAGAGACACTTTGGTATTAATTATATTTAAGTTCTGTTTGAGCAAAGATCTGCGAGCTAACTAAAGACACTCTAGATGTGTGTCTTTGCATTGATTTCTTGGGGGAGTTAAAGTCATAGTGCTCAGGGGAAAGATGCTAGAAACACAGCACACAAGGATAGATGCAAATGTTGCCTGGGAAGAGAACAGCTTCCCACTGTTGGAATAAGCTAGATGAGTTCATGTTTCTTGGCTCTGGCTTCAGGTGCCAATCACATACAGTAGCACACATCTACATTTAATATATGTAATGTAATATGTAAAGCCTAGCTGACTAATGCCACACATGCACACTCACACACAGTACTGTGTGAACCTCATACAGACAGAATCACAAGAAAACTTGCTGGACAGGATACAAAAACTCAGTGTTTATTTTTTTCAGACAATAGTCCCTTATGTTTTAGTAAGTAGGTTCTGTCCAATGTTCTCAACACATTCTCTTAATTTGCAAACAACACACTATGTCTCAAAGGATAGAAACTCTCGATTTCACAGTGTGTGTATCTCTTTCTCTCACTCTCTCTCTCTCTCTCAGCAACATACTGTACACACTACAATTAGACATACTAAAGTGAACTAAACTGAATGTGTAATACATCTAAATCATAAAGCCTATGTAAATATATTTCAGAATTAATCTGGATTATGTAACTTCAATCCTAACAAACTTTGTTTTGACTAAAAATTATACTGGATCCATAAAAAGCTTCAAACATAAATTAAAAAACTGTTTAAAAAAAAAAAAAATCTTCTATAAGTCATGTGACCACATTTTAACTGGTAGGACTAGCCATACGGTGAGTTTCCGAGGAGGAGAAAAAAAGTTTAAATATTTTGTTTATACAAAACATACCAACTTTGAAAGATACAAGACGATTTAGCTCAGTGGGACTGCAGGAGCTTCATATGAGTCGCAGCTGAATATTGGAATCCATTTACACAGACCAAGGGTAGTGGAATTAGCGTAATTAATAGCATTAATTACGTTGGACGTGCGTTCTGGGTGACCAACTTCACAGAGCAGGAAAATTTATAAAGAAGAAGAATTTTAATATACTGTATTTACATCAACCTCAATTTTGATTTAAAACATATTTGAAAAACTCCAAACTATTTCCTTAAGCTTTGAGGCAAAAATATTTAATACACATATGTTGGTACTAACACCTCAATCACCTCAAGGCGAATATTATACAGGATATATTACCTCCTTCTGATATGCCAGTCCCGCTTCAAAAAGCTTCACAAACATGTATTGCGTCCACTTGTAATAATCAGGCAAGCAAGTGGTGACTTCCTGTCAACAGATTGGAATTAAAAATGGATTTCTGAGCAACTTCAATCATGTTTTCATTTAAATAATGAATGCACGTAATAATTTATGCTACAGCATTTAGCAGGTTAGTAGATTACGTATCTGGCCATGTAATCATCTTGCTTTAAAATCTTATACCAGGCACTGGCATAAGACCACTTGAATGGCATTAGTACACTGCCTGGCCAAAATATAAAGCTGCACACCCTAATCTTCAGACAAAATTTGGCTTTGATTACAAAGTGCAATGTGGAGGCCTATTCATGTGTGAAAATGAATCCACATGCTGCCAGAACCACTCTTTCACAGTTTGAGTCCTGGAATATGCCTGTGCCATCAGGGAAGGGAAAAACTCCATTGATGGGATAACTTTGTATTTTTAATCAATTCTTTGTTACTAAGTCAACAGAATAAATTAACAACTCCCAAGATACTCAATAGCAGTGATCAAATCATCACACTGATGGGAAATATAGTAAAGGTAACAGCTTTGCTTACAAGTTGTGATATTACAAAATACACAGATTTATAAATTTTTCCATTATCAGGTTACCAGATGATTTACATAAAAAATGTTGATCAAATTAAATCAAATCACAATCTATTGTAACAAAGTCCCTTTTTTGTAGTTATCTGAGTATTTCACACATTTAAACAGTAATGAAAATCGATCCAATCAGTACACAGTGCTGGCATGAATTTCACTAAAATAAACAAATTTCCCTACATGTGCCAAGTGAGGTGTCAGCTCTGGAAGAATGGGACATTATTTCTGTTAGTACTGAAAATATCAGACATCTATTCACATGGTAACTTTCACAAACATGTGCCTCAGGAAGCATCATGGCAACACTAACTCAGAGCTTCAGAGTCAACAGCTGTGATGATGAAATGATGCAAGGCTAGCAAACCGTACTGAAAGCAATGTGGTTCCTCACCTGTGGAGAAACACACATGTGTCAAATTTCCTCCCTACTCACCCTGTCCCAATTAAAGCACAGCCCCAGGCTGTTCAGCTGCTCCCGCATGGACTGGATGTTACTGTGGGGAGAGTGAGAATGTAAAGTAAAGGTCAAGGACTGGCAAAGACCTGATGGCTTGATGTGTGTAGGTGGATGAGTCCTGATGGTGACTGTTATGTTATTGACAGCATTTGCTTACACATAGATCATTCCTAGAACTGTGAAACTCATTGCACTTGCATAAATGACATCCCCATGCATGCTGCTTAACTGTTTAAGAGAATGACACAGTGTATATGAGAGAGACAGAGAAAGAGAGCGAGAGATAGAGAGAGAGAGAGAGAGAGAGAGAGAGAGAGAGAGAGACTATGGAAATTGAAAAGGTCAGAAGACAGTGAATACGTCTATTATTACGGATTAGCAATCAGTTGTCACACTGGGCTCTTTCTCATATTCTCATAATTCCATCTATGTACATAGATATACATGCTACAAATATTACCAAAGCAAACGATGCTGCGCAAGCATCTATGGTATGACTAAAAATAAAAACAAAGCAGAAGAAAAGAGAGAGTATAGACAGCTACCTCTTAGTCCAGTGTTCAGGGTCAAGGTCACGCTCGATGGCGGCATTCTCAGCAGGAAGACCGAAAGCATCCCAGCCCATCGGGTTCAGAACCTGTCATAAGAACACAAGCTTGTTTGTACAAAATTATAATAATAATCAGGCAAATCCAGGTTCATTTCCTCTCCATGATTCTAACCTGAAGCAATATTTTATTTGATGCTAGAGGTATGGATTTGTCTAAAGGCAGAAGGGGTTCATAATGCCAACAGTATATCCTGCTAATAAATCTGCAGCTTCAAGGCTTATTATTGTGTTACAGAGCTTCATGGGTTATGGGGCTCCATAATGAAATAAAGCCCTTATGAAAGGCATCTGTCACTCACACATGAAGTAAAAGTGTAATATAGGAATTAACTATTAGGTGGAAAATGTCATGTCACAAGGCATTAAGCCTTATACAGTTTACAGTAGTGTTTCCGGTTAAAACTATGATGCGATGTCACAGGATTACAAAAGGTGTGCATGCGCATTGAGAATTGACAGCAATGAATAAACAAGCCAAATAATTTACGTTATTTTTACATGAATAACAAACCACTGATATTTTAAATTAATACAACACTATGTCTATTAGGTTTATCTCCGTAATGATCAAATCTTATCAATTCCACGTCTCCTCCTATCTCGCTCTGTCTACTCTATACACTGTCTGTACACTCTGTGTGTATTGTTATAATTAAACATAGACAATGAGAGTAAAGAGTTCTATTTTAGTCATGTTGATCCAGAGAGACTGCGAGAAACCGAAGAAGAGCGAAAGAGGAAAGGAAAGAAAAAAAATAGAAAGCTTGCAAAAGGTAAGGACGAAAGCAGAGAGAGATACAGAGAAAGGGAGGGAGAGAGAGAGAGAGAAGACTTCGCCTCAGAAAGGTTTGCCACTCGTGCTGAAGCGGAGGAGAATCAGTATCCTTGGTAACTGCCTGCACCTCATTTGTTAAGCAAAGCTGTTCGCTATAAAGCCAAGAGGGTGCTAAAACTCCACTGTACCGAGAAGTATGAACAACAGGCAAACATGACAAATATCACATGATCTGAGTCTGCTAATTAGATTAGGGTGGAGATGGCAGAACCACCATAAGACAAAGTCATTAGGACAAGCAAATTAACAACCTGTGGAAAGCACATAGTCCCGCACTACCTTGTCTCACTCACTGTTATTACTACAAACGTCTTGCTACTGAATGAATGTCATGATGAGGTACAGAAAAAATAATTAGAATTAGAACAAAAGATTGGAAGGGGCATGCAGCCGAACAATAAAAACTGAAAATCATCCCAATGTTCAGTCTCACACACACCTAATTCAGTATGTGATGCAGTAACGTGACAGAACCATTAGTATAGTTTCCCTTGCTTTCCTGCAGCAACTGTGATCTTTTTGTTTTGTCTGTTGATTGACTTTATTTTCTTTCGCAGAGTGTGAAAGCAAAGTGAGAGGAAATCAAGCAGCTGAGTCCGATCAATCTAAGATTCTTTACTCTTAATCTGTATTGAACATGACTTTTGTTGTCTCGGTGGCTGTGGTGCAGGTCAGAGCACATCACCTGCACTTCGTCTATGACATAAGGGAGATCTAGATGCTGTTCGTCCGTCTGAAGTATTTCCTGTACCTCCAAAACAGTTCATTATTGAGACGGTATGCTTCCATCATATCCATGTTTTTTTTTACTGGCTCTGTTAGTTGACTCACTCTAACATCAGGACTTCACATAAAGCATCGGGCTCGCTGTCATGGACCATGTGCCAAATGACCATGTTAAGAGAAAGCAGCAGGAGTGGGTTTACTAAGCCGGGGAAAAAAAAAACAGTGAAGCAGCCTCCTAATTATATTCTTTTGTATGTATCCAACTCGCATTTTATATAAAACTCAGTTAAAAATTTTTTTAAAAAGCTGGAACATCTGTTGCATATGGAAATATAAAGGGCCATATTTGTTTCTCATGTGTGAAATTATACACACATGAGAAACAATTTTTTTATCTTAAAGATATTTGCATTAGCTGAGGACACTGAAATAGCATATTTATCCCTTAGTATTGGTCACTTGGGCTAAGTGGTATGCTTCTTGCCAATCAAGTGGAAAGTGCCGGAAATGGGTTTGCAAGGCACCCAAGACTGTTCAGTTGTATAGGGATAGGTATAAAAGGAATAAAATCTGTGCCAAAGTCAAAATGACCCCTATAGGGAGCAGTTAAAAGGACTTCAGTATTTGTCATTTCATTATTACAGTCTGACGATACTAAATTATTTAATTACCACTCAAGCTCTTAAAGAAATGGGTAATATTCCCTCATGACCTGTGTAGTTAGGTTTTACTCACTACTCTAGAATGGGCTTTTTCATACTCACCTACTTTTATTCTGATGTTTAAAAAAAGGTCAATGACTATTTCATGAAGACGTTACACTTAATTCAATTTATTGCATTCAGTCTTGTCTTTTATTTGTAGTAAAGCTTCCTAAGCAAACACTGTATACTATCTCTCTTTTACCTTGAGAGATGGCACTACTTTGCACTATTTCATTTCCACAGAACTGACACTCAGCTAGTTAGTGATCTATGAGATAAGTTTGATGGTGTAAATAGCAGTAGCAATATAAATGGTGAATCTTTGCAGACTGTTCTGTTTGAGCAGAGATGAGGAGATGAGAGTAAAACAGAATAAAGGCTTAAAGTGCTGTAGCATCATTCTTGAACACTGTTAAAAAGACGTCAGAGAATATGGGTAATGGAGGAAAGTGTTAAGTCAATAGATCAACATGTACAGTAAATGGACTGAATTTCATTTGCTATTAATATCATATAGTGCGGTACAATTTACAGTTTACACTTTTTACATAATCACCTTGCTGTTGGTAGCCCATGCTTGGCATTACAGCAACACAACCATATTCCTGTTTTTCAGATGGAGTCATGGGACATTATAGCACAGCACAAACATGTGTCTCAAAACAATCACTCTTGTGCTCAATCATAATCACACATTTAATTTCATAGAGCTCTTCAGCCATTCTCTTGCTCCCCCTGCTAACCTTCCGTAATAAGGAAATCTGACTGAGCAATGTCAGGGTCCAATTCAATCAGTGGCTCCGGGGCTGCTGCTGCCATTGTGACCGTGCTGACACTCAGCCCAAGACCATTAAGTCATCACCGATACAAAGCACAGAGTTTACAAAACCCAGCAGCTGCCGCATGTTCCTGACATGAGTATGGAGAAGACAGCACAGGCAAATGAGATCATTTAAAGGCCACACAGAGGCTGCTACAGTAAAACAAACTCAGACAGAAAAGGAAATGGAGGAACAAATATTTAGAAATTACACTAATAGATTCTGTAATACATACAGCTCCATCTAAGGGTATTGGAATAGTGAGTCCAATTGTTTTTTTTTTTGTTTGTTTGTTTATGCCGCACAACAGTGGTTCTCAATCTGGTCCTGGACATTTGTAGGTTTTCTCTGCTCGATTACACCCACTTAAACCTAAGAAGAGGTTGGTAATTAGCTGATTAGTTAAATCAGGTGTGCTGGGAGGTGAGAAAACACTAAATTGCTGTGGGTCCTCCAGAACCAGGATTGAGAATCATCACTATACACTACACATACACACACTACGGGCAATCTGGAAATGCCAATTAGTCCTCGCTGCATGTCTTTGGACAGTGGGGGGGAAACCCACCGAGCACAGGGAGAACATGCAAATGCCTTTAACACAGACCCAAGAAAGAAATCAAACCCTCGACCCTAGAAGTGCAAGGCCACAGTTCTAGCTGCTACACCACCATCCTGGCTCAAGGCTCTTAATTATTTTTAAAATCTTACACGACATAGCTGGTGAACAAGAAGCTCTTGTAAGGTAAAAAATATATTTAATACATCTAGGTGTAAAGATTAGGAAATAAAGCTCCAATCCTTTTGAAGGAGCTGTATATTAAAGTAGTCAGATTTGCTGTAGATTTTAGAGTCAAGTCTTTCACCCTTTTCATCGGTTGCGGCTGTCTATTAATTAGAAATGTGGGCTGACATTTTCAAATTCCTCTATCTTGAGATCACATTGATGATATAAAGAGGAGACCTTGACCGAGGAGACGTGTAGCACAAAAAACATGGACCGTCAACTGCAAGCAGAGTTAAAGGAAAATAAATCAGGAGAGAACAGCTTCCCACTCTTTTTTTTTTTTGACACACACAGAAGGGCTGGAGTGGAACCTGACATGGTCTTCTGCTCCTATGGCCCATCCTCAAGGTTTGATGTGTTGTGCATTCTGAGATGCTTATCTGGAAACCACGGCTGCTTATTTGAGTTTCTACAGACTTCCTGTCAGCTCAAACCAGCCTGGTCATTCTCCTCTGATCTCTCTCATCAAGGTGTTTCAGCTTGTAGACACTATGCTCAAAGAAAATGTTTTGTACCATTTTGTAGAAACTCTTGAGAATGTTGTGTGTGCGAATGTACAGTACACACACACGCACGCACGCACGCACGCACGCACGCACGCACACAATCCACTTTTATTTTGGAATAAATGTGCCCATTCACGACAACACGTAGGGTTTTGTGTAATTCCTTTATGTTATCTACCCGAGGAAACATGGGTTAGACGTTTCTGGTTTCTCTGCCACATGACAAGCTGTGTGTTTCTACAGTGTGGGCCATTTATATGGATTCACCTTAATAAAATGGGAATGGTTGGTGATATTAACGTCCTGTTTGTGGCACATTAGTATATGTGAGGGGGCAAACTTTTCAAGATGGGTGGTGACCATGGTGGCCATTTGGAAGTTGGCCATCTTGGATCCAACTTTTTTTTTTCAATAGGAAGAGGGTCATGTGATACATCAAACTTATTGGGAATTTCACAATAAAAACAATGGTGTGTTTGGTTTTAACATAACTTTATTCTTTCATGAGATATTTACAAGTTTCTAACCACTTATAAAATGTGTTCAATGTGCTGCCCATTGTGATGGATTGTCAATGCAACCCTCTTCTCCCACTCTTCACACACTGATAGCAACACCGCAGGAGAAATGCCAGCACAGGCTTTCAGTATCCGTAGTTTCAGGTGCTGCACATCTCGTATCTTCACACCATAGACAATTGCCTTCAGATGACCCCAAATGTCCACAACGACCAATCCACTTTTCAGGAAACTGTTCATCTAGGAATGCTCGGACCTGACACCCATAATGTGGTGGTGCACCATCTTGCTGGAAAAACTCAGGGAACGTGCCAGCTTCAGTGCATAAAGAGGGAAACATCATCATGTAGCAATTTCAAATATCCAGGGGCCTTGAGGTTTCCATTGATGAAGAATGGCCCCACTGTCTTTGTACCCCATATACCACACCATACCATCACTTTTTTTGTTCCAACAGTCTTGGAGGGATCTATCCAATGTGGGTTAGTGTCAGACCAATAGCGGTGGTTTTGTTTGTTAACTTCACCATTTCACATAAAAGTTTGCCTGATCACTGAACAAAATCTTCTGCGTGAACTGAGGGTCCTGTTCCAATTTTTGTTTTGCCCATTCTGCAAATTGTGTGCGCCGATCTGGGTCATCCTTGTTGAGATGCTGCAGTAGCTGGAGTTTGTAAGGGTGCCATTTGTGAGTAGCTAATATCCGCCAAAGGGATGTTCGACTAATGCTACTCTCCAGTGACATGCGGCGAGTGGGCTGTGGGCTCTTGCTGAATGAAGCTAGGACAGCTACTGATGTTTGTTCATTAATGACATGTTTTCATGCGTCCACATTTTGGCAAATCCAACACTGAACCAGTTTCACGAAACTTAGCAAGCAGTTTGCTAACTGTAGCATGGGAGATGGGTGGTCTCGTAGGGTGTCTTGCATTGAAATCTGCTGCAATGACCCGGTCACTGCGTTCACCAGATATCAACACAATTTCGATCCGCTCATCACGTGTTAACCTTTTCGACATGTCAATGGCTGTGAACAAAGAGAAACTTGTAAATAACTCATGAAAGAATAAAGGTACGTTAAAACCAAGCACACCATTGTTTTTCTTGTGAAGTTCCCAATAAGTTTGATGTCACATGACTCTCTTCCTATTGAAAAAACAAAAGTTGGATCCAAGATGGCCGACTTCCAAATGGCCACCATGACCATCCATCTTGAAAAGTTTGCCCCCTCACATATACTAATGTGCCACAAACAGTACGTTAATATCACCAACCATTCCCATTTTATTAAGGTGAATCCATATAAATGATTGGGGGAACGGGACGGGTGTGGGAAGGATTTGTTCTGCCACCACTTTTAAAATACCTATTCAAAACAAGCGCAAATAATACTCGATTATGAATACTTTCCTTCATCGAGAGACCCATTTAGAACAACGACTGCCCAACACAACCTCCTTTCCGGCTGGAGCTATGCCGTGTCGTCAAACGCACATGCACCCTCGAGATGCATGACTTCAGTACTGATTTTGCCGCATACCTATTTTATATTTTCACTCTACACAGGCCATCCATCAACTGTCATTGACAAGCATAGGAAATTATGTTTATCTATCTTTCAACATGTGAGAAAGCGTGTTGAAATGACCTGTGAAATTAAATTAGTACTACAGAAAAGAGGGACAAGCTGGTACTTCAGATCAGGGGTATTCAACTCCAGCTCAGGAAAGCCAGTGTCCAACAGAGTTTAGTGATTCTTATGCTCAAACACAACCGATTCAACTAATCTGTTAATTACTAGATTCCCTGACCCTCCATGACTGGAGTCGAAGAGCCCTGGTTTAGACATTGCACAGAGTATCTAAAGCACAGAGAATATAGCAATACGTAGAAAGTCTGTAAATAGCAGCTACCTTATGACCTCTCATGCGCTGGAAGTGAGCGATGGTGTCACTAATAGTGTAAACCCTCACATGGCCCATGTGCAGACGTCCAGATGGGTAAGGAAACATGGAGAGGACATAAAATTTCTTCTTCTGGGTGCACTGAATGAAAAAAAGAGAAGAAATATCAAAGCTTAACTATGTTTTCATTATTCAGGCAAGCAGATTTAAAACCCATACATAATGTGGGTCACAGCCATATGATGCTCTGGCATTTATGTTATATTGAAGTCCAACACGAGTGGAAAGCTAATTGCCTGCCTACTTGAGGAACAGTGAATAAAAAAGCTCAAAACAGCAAACACATGTATTATTATTATTATTATTATTATTATTGTTGTTGTTATTATAATGTGTAACTGAGAAACAGGATAAAGCTAAAATTAAGGCACACTTCATTCAAACAAAAGGAAATTTTACCATGACTGTGACCTGCATTTTACTTTTATATTTGACTTGTGTGTTATATATATAATATATTGTTAGAACTTGTTATCTAAAACTCAACAAGTTTAGTTCTCCTGCACAAGATACAGTCATCGCTGTCCATGCATACATGCATGCACATGTACACAAGCACACGCGCACACTTTAAGAACCTTTAATGATTCATAAAGGCTTGACGAAGACTGCTGGTTCAGGAAGCATTCATCAACGCAGGTCATGAGACGCCTGAATTATTCACAGACTGCAAAAACGCACAGTAGAACTGCTCCAGCGCAGCCTTGCGCTCAATTCCCAGCAAAAACTGCTACATGTGATGGGATGAAAACACTTCAATTTGGGATTAAATGTGGATTGAAAAGATGACTAAAGCATTTGAGAGGGTTCATTCTGAATTTTGGAGATAACGGCTCCCTATTCTGTAGTACTGCATCACATTTTAGATTAATCTCCATCTTGCACGTGCAGTGAGAAAAGCACACACGGCGCTACCCAAAATAAATGAAACTGCACATGAAACCAGAGAACATTTATAAATGTCAGAGGTCTGTAATGATCTGGACAAGGCTTTAAGAGACAAAGTATTTTTAGAAAAAGGAGGGTCCATAAACATTAATTATAGACTTACACCACAGAAAAACTATTCATCTTTTACAGACAGACAGCGACTCAGTATTCCGTGTGTGAAGTATTAAAAATGAACAATGAATTAAAAGAAATATTAGGGAAGTGACATCATCAAGGCAGGAGTTTAAATTATATTATACAGTATATATTGTCCATTCCTCTAATCCTGTTCAGTTTTTTTTTTTTTTTGGTAAAGACATGGTTTTATAAGAGCAGATCAGACAACCCTGCTTTCCTTTTTCAGAGAGATGAATGTAAATGCAAGCCTTCATCTGCCCCAAATCAATCAGGAACATAATCTACAACAGTGTTGTGATTACGCAGCCTGTAATTGCAGAGCAAAGTGTGTTTACGGTAATGATACTCATTACACCGGCATGGAGAATCAGAATAAACACAAATATGCTGTTTGTCTCATGTGATATTTTTAAATGAAATGCATTATATTACCAATAGACATTCTCTACCGATTAAGTTTTCCTTAACCCTCACATGCTATAAACTACAGACATGCACTGTACTTTTCCACGTACTATACCTTTTTCAAATCAAAACTACAGAACAGCAGCGGTGTAGATCGCATAGAAAAATCATTGAGCTACTTGGACTTGGTGCTTGCTACCCGGGTTAGAAAAAAGAATATATGTTTCCAGCGGTCTGTGTAGTATAGTCAAGTACCAATTTTTTACATTATTGATCTCATTTCGTCTGTGGAAATCACAGCAAACCATTATAATTTTTTCCTGTTATTTACCTCTCCGTCATTACCATTTTGACTGGCGAAAACAAACAGGCCAATAAATGAGGTCAAATTAAATGTCAGTGAAAAGTTTAGGAATAATAAGCTCTACGGCTTAAATAACTTGACAAAATATCATTGCTCATATTTGAAAACTGGCCATGAAATTCAGTGGGTTTGGGAGGTTTTATGGCTACTTTGATTTTTGCATTTTTATTGGGTTAAAGATGCATTGAAAAAAATAGCTTTCGTCATCGCAGTGGCTCAGGCAGAGGAGACTGTGTGTTGCTGAAGAGAGGGTCAGACCCTGCCAACGTTGGGTTCTTGGGCAAAAGCCTTAAACCAATGCCACGTTCAATTCAGCCACAGTGCAAGACAAGTTGGTTAGAAAATGGAAGGGTTCTGAGTGACAGGAAGGGTATCTGGCATAAAGCATAAAACCTGACATTAAATTTACAATTTTACTAAAAAAAAAATCGAAACTGAAAGCTCTCACTTAATTATTTAACTCAGTGCTGTAGATTATTCTAGGGAAACATCTAAAGTTTCAAGACTTCTTGGATAAATCTCCACAAGCTTTGCACACCTAGATTTGGGCAGTTTCTTCCATTCTTCCCAGCAGATATAGCTCAATCAGAATGGACAGGGAACGTCTATTAACACCATGGTTCCCAAAGATCACAGGGTGTACGTACGCAAACCTTTGTCTGATCTAACGCGTGAGATCATATTTACACACAGTAAAGTTCTGCACAAAAAATTATTTAAAAAGATCAAGTTATTCTTTTGTTGTCTTTTTGTTGCCAGAGCTTTTGTGTAGTGGGGTGGGTTTATTGCGGGGGGGGGGGGGGGGTTGCTCGCATGCTTTTCTTACATGCAAGTGGGGGCCTCTAAGGAAAGAAAAAGTTTAGGAACCACTATGATAGACATGCTCAGGTCTGTTTCCAGATATTCTAAATGGTTTTGGGCCTTTACTTTGCCTTTACCTCTAAAGAGCATTCAGAGACTTGTCCCATAGGCACACCAGCCTTTTCTTGGGTCTTCTGCATGTTTTTTTTTCTTTCTTTCTTTCAATTACCTCCTTATTTGGCTGCATTCATGCTACCCTAAAACCTGACCAGTTGTCCCATCCCTAACACTATCATGCTTTATCATAGGGATGCTATTGGCTTTTGCCAAAAATAGTGCTGAATTCATCTCAAAAAGTACTGAAAATACAAGAGTAAGGCGACTGTTGCAGGGCTGTGGGATTAAAATGTAAATGAAATGTAAATGCAAATTCAAAAACAGTACTGTACCTTCGAGTGTCTGTACAATTTCATGCATGCAAAAATCCACGAGCAAGCAAAAACCATTGTAGAAACCTTTTGCCGAATTAAGCCATTTCCACCTGATTACTTATGGCCTTTATTTCAAAGTCCAATCTTAATCCAGTTCAGTGACTCACCTGCTCCTTCATGTCCTTGTTCCACTGCTTCTGGATGCGTGGATGCCACCATGTTTCCACCCTACGTCTGGTGTCTGCCCTGTAATCTTTCTCCCACACTCCACTTTCGCTGAACACGCTCCGAAAGCCAGACCTGATGGCAGGAGTGGCCCGGACAAAAGAATGGTGGAGGCATCCCGCCCGCTGCAGAAGTCTCACAGAATACGCAGCAAACTGACAAGTTTCATGCATCATGCACCTGCAAATGAGAAAACAAAGGATATTAAGGATAACTTACGAAATACTATTTGGCTAACATATAAACAAAGTATAATTATAAATGGTTATATGTGCTCTTTTTTAAACAAAGGACATTTATTATTACGGATCAGGGGAGGTTTTCTATAAGGAGATGCTTGTTTAACTTTTACAGAAGGGGTCTCTTGTGTCTGCACCAATGGTCAATAAGATGTCTCAGTAAAGTTTTCTTGATTTACTTGATTTTGTCATATTAACATTCCACAACATTTAACAGATTTACAAATAGATGCAATATGACATGTCATCATCTATTTTAAATAGTAAAATTATAGATTTTATTTAAGTGTCTGGACATTGAAGATATTTTGATACTGTATATTGAAAAAATTATTTGGGGGCATGTAAGATGATTAATACAACAATTACTATCTAACAAACATGAACTCACATCTTCATTCCGCGCACTTCATGGTAACATTTTTGTTCTTTCCAAAAATGTAAAGGATGGCGTTGAACATTTTTTTAAACGCGCTTTTGTGTGTACAATTAAATTCTACGCAAACAAAGTCACAGGCATATCTACTTAATTAATTTATAAGAAGAATACAATTACATTGTTATGACATGCTAATCTGCTGTGGAATAAGAGAAATAAAACATTTTTACATTGACACCATCACACAACCCCATTGTTGATTATTTTCCTAAAACCGCACATTCTATCATGTTTTATACCATACATACATACATACATACATAAACACTGTCTTAACTAGCAACAGACAGTGCCCTCTTCCGCTACCGCTCCCACACCTGTTTATTCTGCTACCGCAAGAGTGCTTTACTGAGAGACAGTAAATGCAAAGGATGCCAGCTGCCGTAAAAACACTAGGGTGTACTGACAGTCGCACATGCTCTGCAGAGAAACACCGTTTCACATGAAGAATAAAAAACCCAAGCAGCATGGCTCCGTCAATTATCAATAAATTTTTTATTAAATTTTTTTTTTAATGTTTAGGGCAGGCTTCAGACATCAACCTGTGCATTTGGGTTTTCTGATATGTCATGGTGAAACAAAGTTATCATTATTTAAATTTTAAATAAATAGAAAATGCAGAACTAAATGTATACATTGCGCTTATTATTCTTTGGTTACATAAACGACTTACAACGACCATAAACACGTGTGATCGTATAAATTTGTAAGAATCTCAGTCACGTTTATATAGTTGGTTAAAATTAAATACAATTAATTTCATCATATTGCGTGAAAATAAAAAGAATATATCACTCTATATTGCACAATCCTAAACCCTAGTAGTACATATAGTATATAGTATAGTATAGTAGGAGATAGTAGGTTTGATTTCTGAAAGGCAAAACTAATAGAAATAACAAATAAATAAAAATATTGCATTAAAGTATGCATTTGTTGTTTGCTGCATGTAGAAGACCACTTTTTGTACTGGCTGGCCCATTACGCAGGCTACAACCACAAGTATTTTTCACTCCTGTGAAAAAATACTGCACTCCCAAACATGCAATCTTGTATGGAAAAAATAACTTGCTGGTTGAATAAAAGTAACTTTAAGTCAGAATTTGGGTAAGAATAATTTTGAGCTTGACTGAAATTAAATCAAAGAGCATGCAAATGTTAGTATTAATTAGCTAATAGTTATGACTGGCTAGCTGGCACTTTCTGAATAGTAAAAGGTCCCCTCATAATGAATAAATGGTGCTTGTTTTAAAATATGCACAGAGTAGCTGGACATTTAATTATTGTCATTTTGCATGCCTCGGAACTTGAAAACATTCTCATCAACTCCAAATTAAAGATACTGAGTCATTTTCATAAATTAAACCTCTTCAAGTCTCACTGTATGTAAGTGAGATCATTTTAATTTTAGACTGTATTGCAGTCTATTACAGTGCATTTCCATTCATTTGAGTCAAACATTTTGAAAACTTGACCAAACCAGGTTGACTGAACTACGGCTCCAATGGTCTCTGCCTCTCGATTATAAGTAGGAATTATATCAGCCCATATTTCGGCCTGATCTGTGCATTCCAATTTCATAGTGGAGACATCCGCCTATATATGAAACAGCCTCTAACTGTCTCATCGGTCTGTCATTCTGTCAATCAAACAGCCAAAATGTTTTACAAAAATCATGGTCAGACTCTACACACCAGAAAAAGAACAACGGGTTTATGTACTGTAAAGCCTCCAGTATGACAAAACTGTCAACACACTAAACCATCAAGCACCGAACCTAGCCTCATCACTGTGTGTCACCATGGCAACATGGGATACTGTAAGGAGATTAATAAGCAATCACCTTGGAAACTAGAAATTAAATAATAAAGCAATAACAATAGATTTTCAAACGTTATAATGATAGTCAATTGACCGATTTTCTTTTTAATTGGGCATTACACATAGTTTAAGCAGGTTGTTTCTGCAATTGAGAATCAAATGGGGAACAAACTACTGCCTGAAATATTGTAGCGTCTTACTGTGCATGTAACTCATAGATCCTCTACAGGTGGCTCAATTTATAGACACAAATATTCTCTGCTTCGTTTGTATATGTTACTGAGCTTGACTAGGTTTGAGGATAAAGGTGTTTTTGCAGCAACGATTCTCAACCAAACGCCCACAAGCTTAGAGTCCCAGCTCTGCATCGCAGCTGAGTGGTCCAGCTGGTTTTTGTAACATGAAGAAAAAGGGAGGGAGGAAGAGAGTGAAATAGGGACCAAAATAAAGAAAATGTGTGTCGCTATGTGTGTATAAGAAAGAGAGGAAGAAAAGAGAAAGATAAACAGAGAGAGAGAGTTGCTATGGTTACGGATCTTTGAAAAGATAATAAAACGAACTGATGATATGCCACAATAGCTTATGATCCTCTTCTTCAATAGGACACAAAAGAACTATAATTGACACAGTACCTCGTCTAAGCACGAAGCTGTAACCTTAAGACTTGTCATGCTCTCTATGAAATGCCTTTCTGACTTAGTTGCATTTGTGGCATGACAACTTACACTGAATACAGAAACCACCCAAATACACAAACACGGGGTTAGGTGTTCTTATTCTGACATTATATTACACATTTTGTTATTTCACTGTTTCTTAAAACATCCATTTGGTTCTTAATGCTTTGCCATTTACGTGCAGGAAAAACAAGACTGGACTGCAGTGCACGAAGACACCAGGATGAGTGAGAAGGAAACACCGCAGCGAGCTAGATACGTACAAAACAAACCCCGCAATAACCAGGCAAGCTAACAGAACACGATACTTACAATAACGTCTAACCCGAAGAATATCTTGATTCATGTAGGCGATATTAATTCATGTACAGTCCATGTCACGCTCGGTTCATGTTGCTCAGTGGCCCACGGGACACGACTCGCACCGATAACAGGGCGCCGCCATCTTGTTCAAATAGAACTTTATTAGTTTCGTTACAAAGACAACTTCCGTAAAGGGCACCAAAATATTTAAGGGGCACATTCATATAAATGAAAAAAAAGGGGGGTAGGTTGTCTGTACATTGCTGAGAACTCGATTTTTCATCGATATCTTTACGTTTAATACATTGGAAAACCTGAAACCAGTCTAATAAAACTTTCTGTCCATACATCTGTCTGACTATATGTACAGTACAGTATGTCTGTCTGTATGTATGTCTGTATGTCTGTCCAGCCACAACAGAACAGAATTTATTGAAACTTTGGCAGTATGTAGGTACTGTATTCGTCTGAAGTTAAACCTGCAATGAAAAGTTTGAGTTAAAGTAATGTTATGAACAGTTACGTGAGAGAATTTAATAATCTACTTCAAAATAAGATACTAATTTATTAGTTAATATTTTCACAGCTGAAATAATAGTGCTAAAATAGTATAAGTGAATTTTAACATGCTGCAGTCATTTTAGGACAAAACTTAATCTTTATCCAATCTACTATTTTTTCGACAGGCAGACATGTACGTAGGTTTCAACCGGAAATAATAATGTTACTCATTACATTAAAGCTAAGCAGCTTATTTTTAGCTTTAACTTTTTATCTATTCGTAAAAACTCTTTTAGCATTAACAACAGGTACTTATGGTAGTTTTCTTTCATTCTAAAGACATTTGCCCAAGAACAATAAGTATGTGTAAATATTTTATCAAGTCTATTATTGTTATGACTTTTAAATGTCTCCTCTAGCTAAACATACACTATACGGAGAAAAGTAAGTGGTCAAACCTGTCAATAATTTTATTAACAAGTTTCAGTCAGGCCACTTATCCCCTTGGAATGCAATGCTTCCAATTTTGTGGCAACAGTTTGGGAAAGGACCTTTTCTAGTCCAACATGACTGTGGACCAGTTCACAAATCAAGGACTACAATGACATGGTTTGATGAGTTTGGTGTGAAAGAACTTGACTGGCTCACACGGAGCTCTGAACTCAACAACATCAAGCACCTTTGGGATGAAGTGGAAAGGAGATTGTGAGCCAGACCTCATAAATGCTCTCTAGAATGTATGGTCACGAATTCCCTGGTATACAGTAGAACCAATTACATATTAAAGTGTATTTTTTGTGTTTGGATACAAATCTATTGCAGGTTTGGCCAAATACTTTTGTCCATAAAGTGTGTTTTTTTTTCAGCCCATGACCAGGATATAATATATATGCTCTTCCTTTTTGTTTAATAGGCTTAAAATGTCTTCCTCGCTAAAGTTAATAACATTTGTAAAATAATTAGTAAGCCTAAGGGTTTGCTTTTAAGAAACAGCCAGAACCTTTAAAACAGCATTTGATCTTACAAAATGAAAAGGCTCTATCTGTCTTTGGTGACTGTTCAAAATTTATTTTTAAATGTCTCCAAGTTTTGATCTTGTAAAACTAAGATATCTCTAAACTGCTTGTTGTTCTTGACTTGTTGACCTGATCTGTAAATGTAAATTGCAACACAGCATGGGTGGGTGTTTTTGGAGGTTTAATTTGAATGGTGGCAAAAGATCAACATCTGCGAACAGCAGTGATGTTACAGTATATCTCCATACTGGACACAACTCCATTGTTGGGTGCAATTTAACCATGAATACCACAAACACGACTGAAGACAAAGTTTTTCATCAACTTGCCTAAATCTTAATATTAAAAACTAATTGAATAATTAGTATACAATACAAATTATGTAAATAATTGCTTAATATCTTACTATACGTATAATAACATTATAGAAACATTTCTAAAATGCCAATAAGTCACGCTAAATCATGTTATATTGTGCCTCGGGATAAAGAGACAAACTAGTGGTGAAGAGTTGACCTCAACTTTGGATGTTGCTGAGAGATATAAAGCTCATTTTGAGGAATTCATCAACCCTGTGGGAAAAGGGCAGAGTTTAAAATCTCATGAGTGCATCACCGTCGTAAGTTGATAGCAGCAAGGCTGCTGAGGTTAGGGTTTATGTGTTGAAATGCCTCTGGGCTGGCACAAAGGAAAACCAGAGGGTGTATTCCGGTTATAGCAGAATTATAGTCCTCAGGACCTACTGGAGAGATTATATATCACAATTGGTTTAGAAACGACCATGGCTCCCTCAGGAAGAGCTGGAATCCGTTGCTTGGTATTCAAGATCAACAAAAGCACCTAAATTCCTTTGTGTTTATCTGGAGGAGAATTTTAGCTGGTACAGTACCTCAACACCAGCTCCATAGGAAAGCCCAGCTTCCACATCTCGTACTTCACTACACTTTACAGCAGGACTATAAGGAGTATCCTGAGCAGTTGCATTACTGCTTGGAAACGGCACTGTTTTGGACTACAAGATCCCACAGTGAAGACAGCTGAGTTCATCATTGTGGTCTCTCTTTCCTCTATCATATGCATTTATAATTCATGCTGCATCTGTAAATCCACTACTATTGTTGATAACCGCAAACCCCTCACATTTCAGCTGTCTAGAAATATGTACCAAAGCATTCAGGCCGACATATTTATTGACCTACATTATGGCTGCCAAGCAGAGTGTTATATTATCATTTCAAAATATTTTTATTTTGGATTTTTAATACTTATCTTTAATTAAATTTTGTACAGGTTGATGCTTCACTGTCCCTAACATTTCCTTTCTCTTTGTTTTGTGTACTGTCTTCCATTGTTTGCACATACTTGCACTCATGCACACTACAATTGTGTTGCATCTTGCATATATATATATATGTATATATATATATATATAGAGAGAGAGAGAGAGAGAGAGAGAGAGTCAGCCAAAAAATATATACACACTTCAACATCTATACCCTTTTTTAAAACTTGAACTGAATTGTGTCAGTAATGTGTAGTATTATGTTTCCTCTAAATATGACAGTAGTTGTTGATGCTATCAAGTGATCGTCAAAAGAGGCATTTTTATGCTTTTTAGATTTTTCATGTAGAAGTGCCATTTTTTGGCTGACTCTGTTTATAGTTTTACTAAGGAAGTATCTGCTGTTTATCAACGAAATTACATTAAAATCCACCTTTCCAGAAAAGCATTAAAATTACTATCACCTACTCTATGTGGTAAATACAAATGCTGTAATGGTTACAATTATAATTGTTTCAGGGGTGATTATCTGCGCTTTGTTTCCACAATAAAATATCAGATCTTTTTGTGCTTGTACCTGGAAACATCTGTATAACCAAAAATTACCAAGAAAAACTTTGCTGCAAAACGCAGACCCTCATGATAATGAGTTTGCTTGCTTACTACATTGAGGGTGGTATCTCTGTTTAATTAATTTATTTTTGTTAATGATGACACAATCTAACATTTTCATGTAAAAGAACCAGAACCAGAGCTTTCTGACATAATCATATATGAGATAAAAAACCGCACACATGCACACACACAGAATGCAAGAGTTACATTAATGTTAAATATTAAGGAAAAACAGCAATTTTACTGTCCTTATTATTTAGACCCTTAGTAATGACATTTTGGAATTGAGCTGCATCCTACTCCTATGGTCCTTGATATACTTCTACGATTAAATTTATAGGAGTAAATTGAGAAAGGCATCCTCCTGTCTATAATAGGTCTCATAGTAGATGGTGTGTGTCAGGGTGAAAACAAATCCATGGCATCCAGAGAATTATTAGAATTATAGACTTGTGTTCAGACACAGAACTAGAGAAGGACACATGAAACTACAAACACAAAGACCACAGTAGCGTCCATCGTTCTCAAATGGAGGAGATTTGGTACAACCAACAGTCTTTCCACATCTGACTGCCCAGCCAAACACAAACAGGAGAGAATGGTCTTTGTTAGAGAGATAACCAAGAACCTACTGTACATGTCACTATAAATGGGATTTAAAGTTCCCTTATGGAGATGGGATAGACATACAGAAGGACACCCATCATTGCAGCATTCTACCAACCAGGTCTCTATGGTAGAGCAGCCAGACAGATGCCATTCCTCACTAAAATGCACATGACAACCTGCTGGGCGTTGCCAAAAGCACCTTAAGACTCAGACAATGAAGAACCAAATCCTCTGGTCTGATGATGCAATTCCCCATGGCATATGTGAAAGAAATCTGGCACTGTTCCCCACCTCATTAAAAACATCCCTACAGTTAAACACGGTGGTGGCAGCATCCTGCTGTGGGGATGTTTTTCTGCAACGTTGATGAATATCAGAATAAGCGGCAAGAGTAAGTGGAAGTTGGAGTACCACTACTGTATACCTATACTGTATACACTGTATACACTATATACAGTGCAGTAAAGGACTCTGCTACTGTAATAAAGTTTTTTCAATCTTGAATTAACTGGAACTGGTATCTTATCTTATCTTATCTTATCTTATCTTATCTTATCTTATCTTATCTTATCTTATCTTATCTTATCTTGTCATTGCCAACAGTGTTTTGACCAAGTATTAGATGATGGGTCTCAATAATTATGTAAATAGGATAGCTCACTGTCTTTTTAGGGAATTTTTAATAATCAAAATACTCCTAACTATGTTTTTACTTTGTTATTATGTAGTATTATGCATAGAATGATAAAAATCTGACAAGGTCTAAAAATTATCTATCTGCAATGTAAGATGGCAAATTGACACAAATTAATGTGGTTATCTAAGATAAATTCTGTATATTTTGAAGATTTTATTCATTAAAACAATTTTCATCTGCTTCATGCCATATAGTATGTATTCTTTATAGAAAAAAAGTAACCAAATTTAAATGTGCCAGATCATTATGTATTATGATCATTAGGTTGTTTCTTACTATTGTTTTTTAATTTATTTTATTTACTATGTTCTTGGTGAAATAAACATTCGGTTGTAATAATTTTATTATTAAAATAAGCTTTATTCAAGAACATGTATTGGAGACTGAATTTGAGAAACTAGAGAAAATCTGTTTTTATAATATCTAAAATCATTCATTTTGTTTTTTCATTTTGGTCAAACATTTTTGTCACACAGTATTTCTTACCAAATCTAGCCCTAATAATAAATTTGGCACTAGGGTGCCATCATGTGCAGAGAATTCTGAAAATGATAGCATAGATAACACTGATAATCATCAGAAGCCTTGCAACAGCTGAATCCAAATAATCATGCTTATTGTACTGAGGCATGTGATTGACAACTCACAAAATACTTCACCACAAAGTTTGTCAGTTTTAATTCATGTTCAGTTCAGTGTGATATCCAACAGCCATGAAAATCCGACACTGGACAATTTGGCCTGTTACCTTAGCAACCCTTTTATCTGTACAATACCAGACTGTGTTCAGTTGAAGGGTTTAGATTTGTGAAGCTGAAAAGAAACAAACACATAAGAGCAAAAGCTATGGACATTACAGACACACATAGCAATGTTACCACCATTCCCACATAAGTATAAAGTTCTTGTTAGCGCTATGCCTTATTCTGTGTGATTCACACAGTGTGATTATTCATTTAGATAAGTCTACAGGAAGCTCTGTAAGATCTTGAGTAGGCTATAGCCTTGAACACAATTTGTCTTTTTCTATTTCTGCATTTTCTTGCAGTTATCATTATGCGTCTGCTACCCTGTTGGTTGCTTAGTGTATCCAGTTGGGGGGAAAATCTCTGTTTGCCTGTTTTCATGTGATTTAAAGCCCAACTCTTTCATCTTCATCTAACTACAACACAAAAAATGTGCATAGGAGATGAGGTGGAAATGAAGGCGCAAATACAGTCACAGCTTTTAAATCAGCCCACTAAACCTGAGGCATAGCTCACACATCATACTTCAGAGTAAAAAGCATACAGATCGCTGCAGCTCAATATGCAATAGCACTAAAGAGAGCTGGAGGAAGGAATTAGATCCCTGACATAATTATAACAAATAGGCCTCACTGCTGGTACAACAGCCTTTTATTATTACAGGATTTACAGTACTAACAGTCACAGCACAAGGTAACATTAAGGCTTATGATACTGTAACAGCATGAATGAAATATATTATATGAAGTATATTAACTTGTGAATGTGAATAATACAATGTTAAAGGCACCATATCTGACAATGATGTCTGAAAATTACAGCATATAATTTACAAACCTGCTCTCTCTCTCTCTCTCTCTCTCTCTCTCTCTCTCTGTATATATATATATATATATATACATACATACAGGGGTATGCACCATTGAAACGCACGGGAGACCAATGGTTCGGCTATAGCGGCCTGTCCATGTACATTGACCCTGTGGAGCTCCCGACAAACAGTTTTGGTGGAAACAGGAGAGTTGGGCAGCTGTGGTTTTATGTTTTTTGGATACAATCCAAGGTAGCCCCCAGACGTCCCTTTCAGACAGCTTCCTCTTGTGTCCAAAGTTACTCATGTTGGATGTAGTTTGTCCTTCTTGGTGGTATGCTGACATTACCCTGGAAACCATGGCTCTTGATACAAAGACTTGCTGTCTTGGTTACAGATGCGCCAGCGAGATGAGCACCAACAATTTGTCCTCTTTTTAACTCTGATATATCAAACATAATGTTGAGTGCATTGCAATATTTTAAGCAAGACTGCGCTATTGCTCTGCTAATTAAACCTTCACCCTCTGCTCTTACTGGTGGAATGTGGAATCAATGAAGATTGGCCTCCAGGCTGGTCAAATTTAGCCATGAAATCTCCAACACTAAATTGGCCAGTACTCCTGTACGTATATATATGCTATCTCACAAACGTAAGTACACCCTTACAAAATTGAGGACAATACTATAGAAAAGAAAATTGGATATACTTTAGAGTAGTCTATGTGCAGCTGGTATAACAGTACAGATTTACAATAACTCAACATGCACACTTTATTGTCTACATAAATGACAACGAAAAAGAGTACACCCTAAGGTGTCAAAACTATGTCCAAAGTGTCAATAATTTATGAGTACCCTTGTATCACAGCCTTAACCCTCCTGTGCATGCAATTCACCAGAACTGTTGTTGCTGGATCCTCTTCTACATAATGATTTTACGGAGCTGCTGGAAGTTAGACACATGGCACTTCACCACCTTCTGCTTGAGGATGCCCCACAGGTGTTTAAGGATTCAGGTCTGGAGACATACTGTACGTGGCTACTGATAAACACATGTACATGATGAATAGGACATGTGACTTTGCATAGATAACCTGTTATAACTTAGGGTGTACTCACTTTCGTTGCCAGCTATTTTGACAATATATTGAGTTTCCGAGAACAGTAAATGTATACTGTTATACAAGCTGGATATTGACTACTCTAAAATATATCCAAGTTTTATTTCTGTAGTAGAAGATATACTAAAGTGAGTGGGTATACTTGCAGTATATATACGCATATATCAAGCATTCAAATGATTTAGGCCACTAACAAAAGTCTGATTCGGGTATCGATGTTTATTATTGTCTTTTCACCTTTGGATTATAAATAGAAAAATATTCAGTGGTGCGGGACAGTGTTCAGTCAATACTAGATGCGAGATCAATATGTGCCTGAATGAAGTGTAAGAAAACTGCATCCAGCAGTGCTGTTCTCCATTATCAGGTTGTGATAGAAGAACCTGAAAAATAATAATGACTCTTGCATCTTACATTGTCACCATGATAACTGCCTTCTTCGGATCAATCATAAAACACATCCACACACAATATTGGGCCTTGATTTGCTGTGTCCAGATTATGCCAATCAATAAAAATAGGAATACAAAAATGATACCTAATTCCTAATTAAAAAATAAAGGATACCATCATACATGTTGTGGCATTGGTGGCATATTATCAGCTTAGACTGGTGGAGTGACAAGCCCTTTTTTTGACCTGGCTAAGCTTCTTCAAAAGAGTATTTACAGTAATAACATTTTATATTACTCATCTTAATGACTACACTCCATCTGATGAGCTTGCATCCTCTGCAAATGATCATATCTTTTTCTTCGTAATGATGACTACGTAATGAGCTGCAGCCTGTTATCTCTTTATCTGATAAAATACTATGCTTCCAATATCTGTTCCAGGACATCACTCATTCACTCATCATCTATATTGCTTATCCTGTGTACAGGGTTGCAGGGTGTGTGAAGACTATCCCAGGAGACTTAGGGGATGAGGCGGGGTACACCCTGGACAGGGGGCCAATTCATCACAGGACACACACATACAGTACACCACTGGGAATTTGGGAACACCAATTAGCCTAATGTCTAATGCATGTCATTGGACTATGGGAGGAAACCGGGAAAACCCACTCAATTTTAATCATTGTTCAGTACTATGAGAAAATGAGTATTTTTTTATTAAACAGGTGAAGTGTTTGCAAGTGGTCAGATTACCCATTACATAAAGCACAGAAATACAAGTATTTTGCTTTTCAGCTTTAACACTTAATATTAAGCTTATTTCACTCACTCACTCACTCACTCACTCACTCACTCACTCACTCACTCACTCACTCACTCACTCACTCACTCACTCACTCACTCACTCACTCACTCACTC
>QMIH01001221.1:57201-177806 GCA_003987875.1 Clarias batrachus
CACTCACTCACTCACTCACTCACTCACTCACTCACTCACTCACTCACTCACTCACTCACTCACTCACTCACTCACTCACTCACTCACTCACTCACTCCCCACTTTTAATGTATACAGGGATCCTAGCCCAGAATCTCCTTTAGGAGACTAAAGGCACGAGTCGGGTTCAACCACGAATAGGGTGCCAATCCATCACAGGGCACACACACACACACACACTCACACACACACACACACACACAAGCTCAATCACACACTTCGGGCAATTTGGGAATGCCAGTCTTATCTGCATGTCTTTGGACTGTGGAAGGAAACCGGAACACCCGGAGGTCACCCACCAAGCACGAGGAGAATATGTACACTCCATGCGCACAGACCCAAGGCGGGAAACGAACCCAGACCTTGAAGGTGCAAGGTAACAGTACTAACAACTAAGCTACTGTATCTCCAAGCTTATTTCAAGCAAAATAATATTAAACAACAAATCAACAACTGATAGGAACTGAGTTTTTAATTTTTATTGTTTTCTCTTAAACACTGATTTGCATTTGCTTGAAATTTGATAGGTTTTCCCTATCTAAGTGATGCCAACATGACTAAAGCATACCATTTGTCAGTATAGATGGTTTGTAATCAGTGTTTTTGATGCCACTTGTCACTTGTGTGTTCTATGATGACTCATCTGCCTGACAGCTCTGCAGGACTCCTGAGAGAGATAAACTTCCCCAGTGCTCTGAATTCTTCCTGTTCTCTTCCTGCCCCATCCATTCCGACAGTCTTCATCAACAGGACCTCTTTGCTAATTAATGTAGCTAATTAGAGTTCTGATCCTTTGACTATTTACAAGAGGGTCTTGGAAGAGTGGATGTACAGAGATTCTGCTCCAGAGGCCGTGCCCCAGCTGAGCATGTCTGTCTCATGCCTGTTGTTTCTATTGTAGCATTGAATAGATATTTAAATAGCATTTCTTTGAAATAAAACTTCTTATAAATGTACAGTGAATAACCATAAAGAATAACAACAACAACAAAATTTTTTAAAACATAATGGCATATGTGCATTTAATGTATGATCATTTATGACAGAGTGGTCAATGTGAAAAGGATTTAGAAAATAAAGTTGTCACTGCAAAACAAATTCTGGAATAAAAATCAATAAACTTCTAAAGCCTATTTTACATTGGAGTAAAAAGCTTTTAGTCATTCTTTTTTCCTGAATCTAATAAAGACAGGCATCTATGTGTATGTGAGTGCTGTGCTGAGAAGAAGGTGGCCTTACCATAAAAGTCACTAGAAACCACAGAAGCCATGAGGTCTTTTTTTCTTGAGAGCAGAACTACATTTAGGAAAATGAATCTTTTATATTCTCTTGGCACAAGAGACTTTTTATCTCTGTTCCATTAGCATTTTTGGCACTGAACCAATTTACATTTTTATAGCATAATTAATGAACAAGAAAGTCATTTACATTTTTCTTCTGCTGGCTGCCTGGGTGTCTGAACCTATCAGAAACGGAAAGTTTGAACAATGTGTGTGAGTTTTTAGTTGAGAGGTTAAGATGGCGGGGAGTAAAGAGCTAAGATAAGGAATAATGAATAGTAATATGATAAACAACAGAGATAAACCGAGAAGAGTTTCTTTCAGGTGTAAATAGAGGGCTAATGTGACCCATGTCTTTCACAGCAGTTGGCCAAAACATCAAACGATAGGAGGCAGGACTCCAGCACAAATTAAGCCGTTTAAGCAGTACTGAGAAAAACAATTCATTCAGGTGTCATACATATTCCTCAGGCAACATGAAAGCTAGGGCTTACTGTTCTCACTTTTGCATAATGTGGTTCTATCCAGTCTATCTATTTATTTTATATTCTATTGTACCGTTTTCATCAATCTGTACTTTCTGTAGTCTTACGTACAGTTCTGTGTTACTGTGCTATCTGTAATAAAATGGCCCTAAAGAAACAACACTTAGTTCTAATATACATGCCACAAACAAAAAATTTTTAATTTTTCTTTGTGTGTCATTCATAAGAATATTCCTTTCAGTTCATATTAGAGTTTTCCACAAATGGTGGTTAAATGTTGTTAAGGGATGAGTTTCAGATATAGTGCCAGACATTTCAATCCCAGGAGGCATTTCAGCTTGGGACTAAAAGAACATTCATGAAATAATGAGATCTGTCCAGGCAAAAATAGCTCCTCTTTGGTTCAATAACCTCCACCTTAAACATAAAGTGTTTCTTCCAGATGCTGCGATTTAAATTAAGTCCTAAATCTAGTCTCGTTTTGCCTTAATATAGAGCATATTGACATGCTCCAGATGTATCTGATCTGGATTGTTCAAAGGCAGTTGATATGAAAGTGTTTCTAAGTGGCCACCTGCTAGAGACTCATTGAGTTTTGGCATAGAGAGTCTGCTTATGGCAATGTAGAGAACACTTAAACCAAATTCACATACAAATTGAGGTCATCTGAACTGACATCTGCACAGTCAAATTCATTTTACCACCTGCTTTGAAGTGACACTGGCCTGCTGTGAGGGACTTCACAAACTGTTGGAGCAGTAATTGCGGCAAATTGGCCTGCGCACATAGACCATTTAAATGTGGAGATTTTCAGAGTGTTCTATGAGGTAATACCAGATATTGTTCTGATAATCCACCTAATCATTATCAGTACATTCAAAAACATTTCTTTATAATGAAACGATTGAAATAAATATTCTGCAATAAATGGTCAGCAATAATATCGGAAACAAGTGCATTCCTGAGATCTTCTAAAAGAACGAGTGTTATTGCTTACCCCAGGGTATCTGAAATGAATCCATTACATTATAACAAAAAAGGCTACTGATGATGTTACTGCAAATACATTCTAAATCAAATTAACACCCTTGCTGACAAATAAAGGATCCTTCCTATTTGTGACAGACCTGTAATATATAAAAGTTTAGATTTTTTAAATTTACAATTATTTATTATTTATTTAATAATTTAGTAAACAGAATCAGTATCAGCTCTATTGGGAAATAAATTCCTTCGCAGCAAGGTTCTCTGTGTTGTGTGCACTACATGCCCACTTCACCTGAAACCACTGAACACTGTAAGAGGCAATTCAACTAAAATTGACCAGAGGAACAGGACTTGTGGATATAAGACTAGTGGCTTTGATTGCATCATAGGATATGGGAGAACTTGTCTATATGGGAGAATTCGTATGAGGGAACTGGAGTAGAATTAAAGTGGACTCGTGTGAGAAATCGTGGAGAATAAAAGAGCAATCAGAATGAGAGAAAACTTGTGCAAAGTCAGAGACAAACCGTGCAGAATAAGAGAAGAATATAGTATATGAGAGGACTCGACAGGAGGTGAATTGTGATGTGTGTGACAGAGCACTTCTTTATATTCCTCCGCCTCCCTCCACCCTTCATAGGCTGTGTTCTCTTATTCGCACTCCTCGCACTCCCTTTCTCTGTCTTGCACACACTGTGTGTCCACCCCGCTGGAGTTGCCATTGGAGGATGGAGGATACCGGAGGCGCGTTTAAATGGGGCTGATCCAGATGATCTTACTGGTTTTGCACACACCACACCCGCAAAACCAACCGCACAATTAACTCGTTTGAGATGTGGCTCAAATGTGACGTCTCCGCACCAGGCGTCTCCCAAACTGTACAAGTTTGATACTGCGCCTTGGCACCCGGTCCGGAGCGCCATGCCCTCGGATTCACAGCGCGCTCCATCATGTTGAGCCGCTCGGCCGCTCTCGTGCTCACTCTGAGCGCCGTGGCGGGACTCGCACCGCGCTCGGGTGCCTGGAGCGATGACAAGCTCGTGGCAGCGCCCATCAACTCCACCAGCGGCTTTCTGGCCAGCTTGGAGGTGGGCTACTCGAAGAGATCGGTGGCCGCAAGCGAGGATGACGATGCGTCGTCCAGGTGCAACGTGAGCGTGGAGAGGCTGCCGGCCAAGCTGGTGGCACGTTGGGACGGGGACCTGGGCTTGCGCTGCGACGTGCTGGTCTACACCACCAACAGCCACGGAAAAGCGTTTTTCTCAGCCGCCTTCAACCGTGCAGCGTCCCCTGTTTTTATTGAGCACGTGGGCGTCGCGGGCGCGCAGCAAGAGTTCAGGCTGTGCATCGGATGCGGTCTCTCTCGGTTCAGGCGCTTCGGCCGATCCAGACCGGACATGGCAGACAGTGTGCACTTCTGCTGTCTTGATTTTGCTTTGGACGAACTCAAAGGGGATCGTAGCTGGAGGCTGAATCGGAAACCCATAGAGTCCACGCTCGTCGCCTGCTTCATGACTCTGGTTATAATCATATGGAGCGTGGCCGCCCTCATATGGCCGGTGCCCATCATCGCGGGCTTCCTGCCCAACGGAATGGAGCAACGGAGACCCAGATAAAGCATTTATAACCAAACCGACATACTTTCTTCACCGTGCGCCAATTTACTTAATTGGCAAATAGGATATTTTGTCAGATAGTAATATTACAATGTTTAAAAGTCTTTATAAAATCTGTAAAATGTGCAAATTAGACTGAATGTTGTTTTTATAATCTATTAATATTGACTAGGCCCTAGCCTATGTATTATTTAGCTGTCTTTTGGATTACGATGTTACTAAATACTATGTTTGTATTGTTTTTATCTTAAAAGTTCTTCATATGATTAAGACTGTAGAAACGTTTCCGGAATTTGTTATGGGGGATTTTTAACAACAACAGAAAAAACGCCTAGTCCTCATTGGCTTACCTGTATTTATATTTGTAAGAGTTAATAAAATGTGAAAGTCAGTTTGTGGAAAACACGAATAATATTTACTGTATAAAACACTTTTATGCTTTGACTTAGATCCACTCCTCGCCGTTCTCCTCAGTTTATCCGTCGCACACAGGCTGCGTCCAAAACACCTCACTAAAATACAAGACTTGACCTACTGTACAATATAGCTAGAGTACTACTACGGCATGCTAGCCTGTTGAGTACGGTAGTATGTGGTTTAGGACGTTACCACAATCATTATGCAAATGAGCCCAAAGGGCGGATCCCTCTGTCCACCTGGAGAGAAACACGCCGAAGTAACGGCGGTGTTACAGGAAGTCCGTGGTATTTTCGAGGAAGACGGATTTGGCGTCCATGGCGAGAAAGGTTTTATTAAATTAGCCTAACCCACGTGGAAGAGAGAAGTCATGGGGCTTTTGGGCGACGTGCTGATTCTTTTTGGAGTGTTTTACTCGTCGGTGAGGATAATCTCAGTCTCAGGTACACGAGCCTACATTCGGTTTGGACGTGTCGACGTCATCAACCATCTTGCCTATTCATACTGTATAAAATCTAAGAGCAGCGCTTTGAAGGACATACAGTGTCTAAATTTTATTAAAGTTACTTTAATAACAAATTATAATTGCTTTATGCATGTTGTAAACGGGGATTATTCAAACCAGAAGTTATTAATTATTAGGCTTATTATTCTATAACATACTAGAGTAATGTAGAGAAATCTGCTGTTGTTCTAGTTCTAGTGTTGTTATATAGAGTATATACACACATTATATATACACACTCCTAATTTCTGTTTTTAGAAATAAGTTATTTTCCTTTAACTACTACTATTACTACTACTACTACTAATAATAATAATAAAGGTTAGTTGGATTCATACAATTAAATTGATATCGTTCTTCAAAAAAAAACTTTCCACTTATATTTAGGCCTGTAGAAGTATTTTACTTACCATCTTATGAGTATTAAGACAATTTTATGTGTGTGGTTTTTGTAGGTCTCTGAGTTTTCCAATTTTTTTTAAACTTCTTTACTCTAACACTAAATATAATTGTAAAAATAAATAAAATGTAATGTTATGAACATTTGCCATTTTGGCATGAAACGTGCTATTTCAGGAATATAAATTGGCTTTTTGTTAAATTTAAGACAGCATCATTTGTATTTATAAACCACTCCTCACTGCCAACAGTTTAAAACTGTGTAGAACTATGAAGGAGGAAAAACAGTACAAAAGTAAAATACTTTACAATTTTAAAAAAGTAAATATATTTATATAGTGTTACGGTGTAGTTTAGTACAGTATTGAAATTATGTAGTAATTTATATATATCACATTTGACATGTTCTATTGTATAACACACATACTGTTATTACTGTAGCATAAAAACTTAGGCATGATATAATCTGTCCCAGTCAGATTGGGACATGGGATGGGACTGTTCAAGTCATCCAAAATTACTAGATTCCTTTCACAGCCATGAAATACATGGCAAAGAAACATATTTAAATATAATTTAAAACATATATAAAGCAAATTTTAAGTTTAACCTCTTGATACCTAAATGTCCTCATATGACCACATGACATTTTCTTCCAACTACACTTTCTATATATAGTATCCTTGGGTAACCCTCATGTGAGGACCATTAGGTATACTTCCTGTTTGAAGACAATGAATAAGTTAACAGGTGTGAATATAGAGAAACAATGACGAGACATTGCAATGCACACACAGTAGAGTCCGTGTCTCAGCAGGTGAAAATAATATATAGAACTTCAAATTATTTTTAATCCTGTGTGGCATCTTAATGCAACCTAATTGCTGAAACCGTGTTGTTAATTTAAGGAAAAGGAGAAGAGCTGTGACCATGAAAGCTATGACTAATGATTTGAATTAGATAATTCAGTTGGATGATTGGATAATTTAAATTAATGACATGCATTGTATATTAGTTGCAAATGACTTTACTAGCTACCCATAAAACATCTAAAGGGCTGCTTTTTAAAATATATATATAATCTCTGCTGTTTATAGTGATTTAGATGAGCTCATAGAGTAGTGTTCAGGTTCTGATTATCATTTACATCTCTATTTTTAATTTTCAGGAGATCCAAAACTTACCATCAATGTTTATAGTGATTCTACCATACATATCAATAGGCATACAGCTTCGCAGTTAAAATGTGACATTTGTAATCAAAATGTATGCCAGTCCTCTCTGACACTCAGTAGCAGTGGAAGCATGGATGTGGTCTTCAACTGTTCACAACCAGAAGAGGTCTTCAGGGTGGAGATTGTTAAAAACATTGGTAAACCATGCTTTACTTCCTTTACTTTTACTTTGGTTTGATACTTAGACATACTATTTAAGGTATACAAATAAACAGTTTCAAAAGCAAACAAGTATGAGTGAAATACTTAATTCAGCTATTTTACATACATTACTATTACACCTTTTAAAGATACTAGTTCATTATTTGGTCCTAGAAGATACCAATTACTCTAAGTATTCTACCTTATCTTTTCTTACAGTATGCACTAGTACGTGTAATGGTACTATCACTCCAGAGGCCTACCCTTCTCTTCAAAACTTTAACCGCACCTTCACCTGGAACGTAAAGGTCCAGAGCCGCAATGCTTTCTGCTTGAACTTTACCAGGGCTGGATTAAAGCAGATCCAACCTACAGAGCAATGTCAAGACAAACACATTTACTCAGTGTCTACAACCACAGCAAGAATTGGGACATTTTGCCGCCAAGGAACCATCAAAAGCATGCAGGTGCTTCGGGAAGGCCGTGTGTCTTTGCAAGTGCCTGGAAAACAACAGCTGAATGCAGCGAGCTTTGCCGTATCACTCGGGCCGGAAATAACATGTAAATAAGTTTTTGGATGAAACACTGAACTCTATTAAAGAGCTAGCCTAAATGAATCTTTAGTACATTTCATATGATGGTTATGTGTGATCGTTTAGTTAATGTTTCACCTGGCCTGTACTGCTGCAGTATAATCATTATGGTTACTATTCAACAGCACCTGCGATTATCAGCGTCACCCTGCCGGAGAAGCCATCATCCCAAGAATTTTTTTCTCCAAACTATCCAGAGAGCTTTCCTGATGATGACTTAGTCACATGGGCTTTCCAAGTTCCACACAAGTACTACTCAACGGTGAATATACTGAACAGCACCAAGCCTAGGTGTGAAAAGAAGGATACACGAGTTGAATACCAGCTACATAGCACGACCTTGGTGAAACAACTGAGTGAGCCACAGCTATCTGAGCACCAGGGCTCCTTCAATCTTTCACTGCAGAACTGTCATGTAGACACACAATCCTCCTTCCCCGGTCTCACCCTGCATTTTAAAATCTCTGCTCTCCAGAGAGGCCGTGAAGGTTAGTGAAATTTAATACTTCATACACTATATTCATAATGTGTGTGTGTGTTTATGAAATAACATTGCATTATATCTGTGCAACAGCATGGAACAACTGCTGTTCAATCTTTTTAGGATATTAGGGCTAGTCTCTAGATCTATTACAGACCTGAGCAGGATCATATGGTTAAAGAAGATTTATGATTCAGTAAAGATTCTCAACGTTATAAATCTTATTTTATTAGCCCTCCTCTTGTTTTGTGTGTTTGTTTATCATGACTTAGTCTTATCCATGTATAATTATATGAGTTTTGAATCCTATAGTACAGCACTTTCACAGCCCTTGTGTAATTCGCTTTATAAATAAAGTTTCCTTGCCTTAATGCACATAACTCAAGCATGTCTTGACATTGAAAAAAATATTCAGATGATTATTGTTCAGATAAACACTTGAAGCAGCTGACTGTATTTTGGGAAACATCCAGTTGAATTTTTATGTATTTTTTTTTAATTACGGGAAAATGTGTTGTTACAGGTTTTCATGATTGCTTTCACCAGCTGGTCATTGTTTGTTTAACTTAAGGCTTTTATGGTTTGCTTCGCTTACCCTCCCGTTTATGCCGCCAGGCTTGTTGCTTGCTGCCAAGTCAGAGAGAGAAAATCTATTCACTATCAAAGAGAATAGAAAGTTAAAGGAATAGGTTTTTTTAAATAACTGATCTAACAAATTGGTTCAGCAGAATTTGTCATATTTCACCATCATTTTATAAAGCCTATCATTGAGTGTATATTTACAACGATCAGCTGTAACGCTAATGCTAAGCCCAATTTTGGGTAGGTTTAGATGTGCCCCCAGGACAGCTCTGGCTGCTCAGAGCATGACAAAACAAGATCTTTGTAGGTGTGCTCTGATCTCTGGTAATGGAACTTTAGCAGTGGATGCTTTGGGTGCTGGGGAACAGGTCCTTTATCGGATCCAGGGCATCTCATGGAGGCTTGATCGGATTGGGATATGCTAGTTGGGAGGCTAGATGGGTGGCCTTGGGCTTTTTGCCTGCCTGACGTCTGTGATTCACTGGTTGTTCTGGTGTCTTTCTACTGTGGCCTACACTATTTTGGAGATTTCATTGCATTGGCTTTTTTTTTGTGGGATCAGTCCACTGATCCTGTCCCTAGTTTCCTGGAATCTAATTGATAATCAGTGTTGATGTTATCGGTGTACAAATCAAAACAAAAGCTGGAACTAATAATCATGCTAGGAACAGAGATTATGATCAAGTTACATGAAGCCCAGTGAATTGTGTAATTTCATAGTTTTAGTATTGTTGATGTGTAATAATGAGCTTTTTGAATGACTCCAGTTCCTATCAGCTCTACTTTTGCGCAAGTTCTGGAAAGTCCCTATTTCATTTGTCAGTGCTTTAGAGAGGAGTCATAAACCACACCCATCTTTTCAAGGAATTGAATTTCATGCCTACAATTGTTATTTTTCAGTTTATGCATTTTATGTATGCATTAAAGAGCTTTTCAAACAATAAAAATTGCTTTTGTGCTTGTTACTGTTTCAGTGCGCTGTACTGTGGATCTGAAGAAGGAAAAAAGGCTACTGATACACATGAAGAAAAAGAAACCCAAATCAGACTGCATTTTAAAACTGAATTCACAGGCCCAGGAGACAGTCACAGTTCCTTCATCACTGGTCTCCCATATATCCTTTATAGATTGCCAAGAGGAGGACCTGCTGATCACTATACACAAAAATATTTGTAAGACATCCGAATGATTCTCTCTCTCTCTCTCTCTCTCTCTCTCTAATTTGCTTTATAAATATATATTACAATGAAACCTTGGATTGCGAGTGTTTTACACGACGAGCAAAACGTGTAAATTAATTTTAAATAAGCTAGGTCTTAAAATAGACATTATTGTGGGTAATCGCCTTCCATGCTTGGTCTCAGCGCGTATGCGTCACTCATATAGTCAACATGTGTGCACATATACTGTTTACTATAACATTGTGATTACATGTGTGCGTTTTTTTTATTTTGTGGTTGTATGTGTGCGAGTGCCCTTGTGTAATTGAGAATCTATGTCGGCAAAAACTGGTGTCTTTGTACACTTGTGTGAGTCTCTGTCGACAGACTGGTGTCTGTGCGTGCTTGTGTGTGTCTGTACGTATGTAGCCCCCCTTGTCCTATTTCTAGTTTCAATCACTACAGCTACGATTCTTTTCAAATGGTAAAGTGCAGGTAGATTTGATTTATATTTACCTCATATATCGTATTAATAATTTTTATATGAATATTTTTGGGTTGTGAAACCAATGGTCGGAGTTTCCATTATTTGAAATACGCTTTGATATACAAGAATGCTTCCAGAACAAATTATGCTTACAATCCAAGGCTTAACTGAGTGTGTATGTGTGTGTACTGTATATATAGGGGTTGGACAATGAAACTGAAACGCCTGGTTTTAGAACCCAATAATCCTTTAGTATGGTGTAGCCTCCTTTTGCGGCCAATACAGCATTAGTTTGTCTTGGGAATGACAGATACAAGTCCTGCATAGTGGCGATTTTAGATAGACAGAGGGATTTTGAGTCATTCTTCTTGTAGAATAGTAGCTAGGTCACTATGTGATACTGGTGAAGGAAAACGTTTCCTGACTCGCTCCTCCAAAACAACCCAAAGTGGCTCAATAATATTTAGATCTGGTGACTGTGGGAGATGTTCAACTTCACTTTCGTATCCATCAAACCACTCATCCTGATACACAGCACCGCCTTCAGGAATGCAATGTTTGAATCATTGGGTGCACATGGTCCTCCAGAATGGTTCGGTAGTCCATGGCAGCCCATCTAGCACAAGTATTGGGCCTAGGGAATGCTATGATACTGCAGGCCAAACCATCACTGATCCACCCCCATGCTTCACTCTGGGCATGCAACAGTCTGGGTGGTCTGCTTCTTTGGGGCTTTTCCACACTATAACTCTCCCTCATGTGGGAAAGAAGATGAAGGTGGACTCATCAGAGAACAATACATGTTTCACATTGTCCACAGCGCAAGATTTTTGCATGTGAATAGAAAATAGAATTAATCTGTTCTCCTTCAGCGGGTTTTCTCTCTTTTTTTGTTTCTTGGACGGTTTTTACTAAAAATCTATCCAGAGACATTTATTTCTTCTGTGCTGCATATTTGTGCAACTACGCTTTACAAACAAGACGACCGCGGACCGTAAACTGATATGTATATGTATGACTCATGACATATATACTGTATATAATATTTGTGTGTGTAAGTATTTTGCACAAAATATTAATTCTCTGTTTGTCTTTATATTACCAGCATGTCATAGCTTGAGAGAATGCTCATCCCCTGAACCTCTAGGGGTGCCTGCACTGGAGAAATGTATCATGGGAATCGTGCAAGAAGTCCGATGGCACCTGTATGGTCCACAAAATGGGACAGTAGAGCTGCTGGCTTCGGGGTCAAACCTGCAGCAATCTCTGCCTGGCCACACATGCAACAACACTGTTCTTCTCACTGTGTCAGAAAATGAGCCCAAAGGCATCACTGTCGGACAGTTTTGTCCCCAGGGATCTATTCAAAAAATACAAATTAATGTTACAAACATTACCGTGAGCGCTTCTCCCACAGATGGCAAGAATTTAAGGCAGATCACCAGCTCCTTCTTACATGTTTCATTTACTAAATCTATAAAAGGTAAACAGTCACACAAAGGAAATAGTTCATTAAGAAAAACATCCTCATATGAATACATAGTATAAGAAACAACAACGTCAAGGAAAGTGTTGCAGATTTAAATTAGTGTGTTTTATGTCCTTAGCACAATGTTGAAATAAACATAGCTGTAAAAACCTTTAAATTTAAATATACATATTTTCTATGACATTTTGATGAATTATGTTTTCCATTAATGCAATTGCTTTCTAACTGTAGGCCATTACTAAAGACACAAACCTTGAACACCAAAAAAAACCCAAAACAGAATAATTGATCGCTTTTGGGATTAATTATTGTTTATCTTGAAATCATGTTCTTGTTCTTTTCTTGAAATCAGTCTCCTTTCGAAACACAGATGTTGCCTGTTTGTTAAACTGTTTGTGTATTTCCTGTTTCAGAGCACTACATTTTCACTGTATTGCCAAAGAAGGATAAACCAGTGCTTTTAGCAACTCCAGCATGGCCATTGGGAATGAAGGCATATGGTACCGTCTCCTGGTTCGTCTCATTTCCTGGACAGCTCGAGGCCCATGTGAGCTTTCCCAATGTTAGCCAGCTCACATGTAAGAATCGACCAGCATACATCAAATTGCACAGGCAGCAATCTCAACACAAGATGTACATCTGGCAAGATCAAAATCCTAACGATGTGGTGGTAACAGAAAATTTCTACCTCAACATGTCAAACTGCTTACCAGTAAAAGGAGCCTTCAGTGTGGTCAGCCAGGTCACCTTACATACAGGAAAAAGTACACGTTTTTATTGTTCTTGTCTGTTTTTTCTATTTTTTTTTCCTCTGTTGGAATTGGTAATTCATGCCAAGTGGAGTACAGACATAGTCTTGTATTTACATTAGTGTAGTATAGTTGTAATGGAATAATAAAAACATTTTCCTGGTATGTTTTCAGGCATGGTTTTGACCATCGTCCTGAGTGTCGTGGGTGTTGTTTTACTGCTGACCGCAATCATTTTAGCTGTGTTCTGTATTATGAGGTGAGTCGCTGTCCAAAATTGCACCATCATTTCAAACATTCATTACAATCTGTCATGAATGTCTTGTATGTTTGACATCATATAGGAAAAAGAAGAGGAAACAGAGTGCTCCAGAGGTCTCGGTTTACAATCCCAATAACCATCCCTTCTTGCCAGGCCTTCATGGGATTCCCCAGGAAACAGAGGAAGATTTTCATCTTTATCAGAGTATAGATGACCACATGGTGTATGGACATCTTCTTAAAGACTGTGTAGAAATGAATGACTTTGGACAGCCAGCTGTCAGTGTGTACCGGGAGTTTACTGGACCAACAGAACAGCAGCCATTAACAGAGGATGCAGAAGTAGGGGTCTACAGGCCTTTCACTGGGTCTCAGAGTGCACCAGACGTGCCTGATATACTTGTATGGTCAGGAAAAAATCTGGTAAATAAAGATAAGCAGAAATCTGAAGAGGAAATCAGTGGAGGTGACTCTGTTCAGGATCCAGAAACTCTGCCAAACATACAGAGAACCTGGAAAGCAGGGCCACAAGAGGATCAATAAGAATTTATGAAGAGTTTATGATTAAAACTTGCACTGGAAGCTAACAGAAAGCAACCTGTGTGTGTTTTTGTTGCTGGATTTTTACTATCTTTAATATGACTTTTAGTCTGTTTACCTAAGAAGTCTGTTTAACTGAGTTTCTACATTTTGAAATGATTCCTAGATAATGCCATAAGACCTTCTTGTTAATAGCTCAAAATGTTTAATTTCTTTGAAATACAGTACATAAAATGACTGATGAAAAATGTAACTTGTGAGCTAGTCTACTTGTGCTGTTTTTATTTTTTAAATTTTAATAGCTATTTTTGTGCTACATACTGTAAAAGGAGCCAGTTTGAATGTGGTAGTGGTTCTACCGCCAAGGTTTGTCACATAAAAGGCATAACCAGTGTTTCCTATGTGCTAATTCAGCTTGTATTTGGGATTGTTTTTTGATGTTGTTTTTTTTACACTAGACCTATGTAAGTTACATAAATAAAAATATTTATTTAGAGGTTCACGTGTTGTATTAAAAAAGATAATGATGACACACTCGGCCAGATATGTGAAAGTCCTTTGAAACCAGAAAGAACTATATAATGCAACACTTGGTAGTGAAGTCATTTGTTTTACTCGAAAACATCTTACAATAAGTATTGTTCTTTCTTGTGTCCTCTGAATAAAGTACACAAAATGTGCAGTTACAAAATAAAAACTTTTCTGTTTCTTAGCAGAAAAACTTTTTATTATTTTTTTATGTAGCATAAGAGTACAAGAGCTGAAGTATTTGGTATACACATTATAAATCCTGCACGAACCCCCACATATGAGTACTCTTTTATTTTTTTTATTTTTTAAATATAATTATCTCTAACATGTTTTTAATATAAACATTGTATGCATACACAACTTGTTTTATAGTTATTGTTTTTAGAATAAAATTTAGGACTATCTGGGAATAAATGAAATTGACAGTTTGTTATTTAAAACCAGGTTCTGTTCTCTTTTTTGACACATAAATCATGCTGTTTTTCATCTCATTTCATTTTGGGTTATTTGTCCATCATGGTCATTATCTCAGTAACACGTGTCTGAAGCTTTGGGCAGCAGAAGAACTGATCCAAGCAAGGTCAAACGTCTGAAATGGTCTCTCATCAATAGTCTTTTTCCTGTTTCTGGCATACAAATTAGCAGCAAGAAAGATTGGCTTGTTGAAGGAGGCATCCTCATTGCTGCTGTTGGTCTGTAGTTCTCGTTTCTCACTTGTCCGGTTTTCGCCTTAGGAGCTTTGAATATATAATAACAAAGTTGTCTGTATTTAGGATGCATAATGTCTGACAAGCTTTTACCTTCATGTGTTAAGGATAATGAGGAGCAACAGGAACTCAGACAATATTGAACTCGCAGACAAAAGCCTTCACGGCACGACAGTTCTCATCGAACCACTTCCCGCTGTCTATGACAGACATAAAGGCGCAATTCTGATTGGGGCCTCCAACAGGCTGACGAGTGACCTCTGTCTCCCAGTTTTGGAAACGTATCCTGGACCCAGTTTTATCAACCCACTCCCCCTCTTTCACCATGTCATTGATGCCCAGCCAGATTTGTTCGTTGGGTCCAATTGTCTCATGCACATAGACATAGAGCTGGTAGTTTTCATTGCCTGTAACAGGAGTGCTCAGAGTGCCACCCTTTAAGATGCAATCATCAGTAGCAGCATAGAAGTTCTTCTTTACCGAGCTGGCCAGGAAGCACTTGCCTGGAACCTTGATGCCTTTCAGGCAAACTGGAATAGGAGGTATAACAAAGGATTATATTAAGGCTTCAAAAGACAACCAGCAGTTTTTCTATTAAAACAGATCCTAAAGTAGAACAGAAATTCCAGTTCATCACCTTGTGCAAAGCAGAAAACATGTGATCTAACATATCGGACTGAATTCCACACATCATGAATGAATCCTATATATTTTACCAAGTGTTCTAAAGACAAACATCGGTAAGCCTTGGATTTAAACAGCTTATGGAATGTTAGTTAACACTATTCAAATGTGATGTCTGTTTATCTGGAAACGTAGTAGTGTGGGTTCATTTATTAAACCATTCATTGTGCTCATCACCGCAGGTGCTGGTGACACTGCTGGCAAACTTTACCACCATTTAAAATTCATATCCTTTACAATTTATTTAGTATATCTTAAGAAGGGCTAATGTATTAACGTAATATAATAAGTATATTATTGCATTACATTATATAATATATATTTAGAAAATGATCTAGAGTAACGTGAAAAGGTCTTACACACTTGCAAATAACTGCTGTACTGCAAGGATGTCTGTAAAAAGGTCTAATTAATTAATTAATGAAACAAGGTCAATAATTCATGTGATGACCATTTACCTAAAATATAGTTTTCAGGTATAATGTGGGGAATTTTATAAGAACATTTATTAGTTGCTTACTGTTAGTTGCTAAACATCCTGCAGAACCAGCCATAGTTCTCCTGAGGACTTTGCCATACCTGCTTCTTTTTCATGCATGCAAAACTCAGCTTTCTTTTCTTTTCTGTCTGAAAAGTGGGCTTTTACCTAATATGCTGCATTCTTCTCTTGCCCACATTTTTCCCCCTGTAAGATTAAATGTTTTTGCTGGAATACTAATGTTGGGAAATCTGATTTTTTGTACTGACTTAATGAAGTCATAAAATAAACATGAATAACAAAGACAAAAAAAGAAAAGAAAAGAAAAACAGGGTGCCTAAGACTTGCATAGTACTGCATATTGATATCATAAAAAAGGGGAGAAAACGCTACTTTTTATTGATAGAGTCTCTTTTAATATAAAACAAATATTAAAGTAAACAAAAATTCCTGCACAAACGCATATCTACAACAAGGTCAACTCAGACTCTTATTTTAACATCAGTTTTTTTTTTTTTTTTTTGCTATCTGTTCATTTAGATGTATACAGTGGGGTGAAATACTGTGGCTCTAGAAACAGAGTGTGACATACAACAGCAGATTAACAATTTTAGTCAGTGAGGTGGGAAATGGTGGTACTGCCATGTGATTTACCTTAAACAATAATGAGAAGTTAAGTACATAAACCTGCTTTGCATACGTCTTCATCCCTTTTTCACATTGTGTAATATTTAAGTCTGGAAACATAATTGGGTTTTACCATTTACAAGTTACAAAATATGTCTAACCGCTAAAGCAACTATATTTCCTATAAAACCTTCATGATGCAGATGCATAGACACTCTATGTTCTCTTATTGTACAGACTCCGTGGCCTTCCAGGAACAGGAGATTTTATCATGTGAGACTTTCATTTGTATGAAAGTCCTCTCCATTTAACCAATTATGTGATTACTGATGACAACCAGGTTAATTAAAAAATAGCTTGCATGCTTGTGAAAAGTGTTTTAAAGTTAGGATTTGGAGCAAAATAGTTGTTGGTTTCGCTTTATTTTTCTTAACATGATGGAACCATTGTGTAAGATCATTTTGAATGCTTTGGTAAAACAATTGCAACTTTTCCATCTTTTATTTTTAATCAACTTCCCCAACCCAGCTTAATTGCATGTACTCGTATGATTCATGAAATATAATTCCAATGATGTATATTTCAGTTTTGGGACGTGGATTACAACATGGCTAAAGATTGAAGGGTTGGAGAATAATTATTTGTTTATATTTTTAATACGGACCATATTTCATGCACTAATCCCACTGTAGTCTATATGAGAAAGGTAAAAACTATTACTATTAATATTTTTTACAATATTTATCCAGTGTTTGATTGTTTTTCTACAGGCTGTTGGTCTTTCTTGAAGGTATATGGGTGGTGTACATCGTTCCATTTATTCTAAAAACACAGGCAGAGTGTTTGCATGTTTTGGGATCACTAAACTTAATGCTGTAATTATTGAAAAAAATTATACATATACAGTACATATATTAACAAGGTATATGTAGTCCAGCATCCTCAACCCAAAATATTCTCATGCCCTTAAAGTCAGCTGGATAACAAGTACAACAGAATATAGAAAATGTACATCAGAAGCAATTGGCTGCAACATCTGTACTACTCCACTATTAATGTTATTACTACTATTATAATTAATAATAATAATAACAATATTTTAAAAATACATTGTAAATAAATGTTGTGAATGTCACCTATCATATGTAGATGAATTGTAAGTATTGCAATAGTTTTATTCAGTACCTAATTGCAGAGCATAGACTTCTTTCAGGGCATTCAGATCTTTCACAATCTCATCAATCTTTTTTCTTAGCTCTTCAATGGCAGCACTGCGAGGAGCTTCTGGTGCCAGCAGCACTTCTATCAAACAATCAGGCAACATAAAAAATTAGCTAATATACAGTTCAGAATACTTTGTTATAATGTTTAGGAAAATAAAACTAATCATGGGAATGATTTATCTAAGCTTTAATGACTAGAATACATGGATTAAGAAAATAAGCATAAAATACATATAACAAACTTGCCTTTTGTTTCGTTCTTTGTCTGTGTGGTCTGCTCAAGCAGGCAGTGTGCAGGACACATGATGCACAGGAACAATGCAATACCTCTGAAAGTCATATTTACCTCCTAAAGCTTATTCGGCTTGAAAGTTCTAAGAGCTTGTGCAACCCTGCTGTGTTTGTGTGTGTGTGTGTGTGTGTGTGTGTGTGTGTGAGGCTTGAAATACGGCAACAATGTCAGAGCTGTGTGAGACACAAATGGAACGCCTATAGGAGGGGAAACTACTGCTGTAGCTCAAACATATTTACCACACCACCACACCCATACCTAACTAGCTGCATGTATTTACCAATAATCATGCTTTTCTCAGATTTGTTGTATTACTTTAAAAAATAAAAAACTTGTACTGCACATTCTTCCCATTCTTGGTGGGTTTCCTCCCACATTCCAAAAAGATGCAGATTTGGCGTTCCCAAATTGCCTATAGTGTGCGAATGAGCGTGTGAGTGTGTGCCCTGCATTGGATTGGCACCCTGCCTCATGCCCCAGGTCTCCTGGGATACTCCAGGACCCTGAGACCCTGTACACAGGATAAAGCGGTATAGACAATGAGTGAGTTAGTGGGAATTGGACCAGTAAGAACTATATTGGAGCAGCTGAATAAAGGCAATGTCTCCAGACTTGAAATTGGTTACAATGGAGTTCATAAATCTGTATTTGCAACTTTAAGACATTACTTAACTAATATCTACATAAACCACTTTACCTCCTCACCCAACCACCACTCAAAGGGGAAACAAAAATATTAAGGAAGGTAAAGTGATGAATGTAGAAATGAGTTAAGTAATTCCTAGGGAATATTGTATGTATACACTGACCCAAATATTCCAGTATCAAAGAAACTAAGAAATACTCCTCTTAACTTATCCAGTGTACATTGGGGGCATAAAGCCTATCTGGGGGAGAAAGTGTACATGAGGGGCCAGGTGCCAATCAATCACAGGGCACACACACACACACATGCACGCACACACGCACGCACACACACATGCACACGGACATCTTACACACACAAAACGGAAACAATTTGGCCTTATCCATATGTCTTTGGACTGTGGGAGGAAATCAGAGCACTCAAAGCAAAAGAAGAAAATGCAAACTCCACGCACACAGACCCAAGGCAGGACTCATCTTATCAATGCTTTTATTTTGCCTACATAATTACAGATACATTAAAATTAAACTATCTGCATAATAACAATTTAAAATATTTGCTTAAGGCAAACTAAATAAACATTTTAATGAAGATAATGTACAATTTTATGTTACACAGGCAGACAAATAAATAGACAGACCTTTCTACATTATACTATACACCTGAACTTTCTGTTACTTAACACTCAGTGTGTTTTAATTGTTTACCCAAGAATACCCTAAAGCATAATAATGGAGTATTATGCATAGTTAAACAGGCAGACAGTATGACACTCAGATGGATGTGCAACCTGACAGGCAGGAAGAAAAGTAGATAGAAAGTCAGATAGACAGACAGACAGACCATTCTCCATTATGTAAGTAGAAAAAGCAGTGAACTGGCAACAGGGTCATGGGTGCTGCTGGTATGCGGTAATCATGTTCTCATTGTCCAGTTTGTATTTCTCCTCATGGTGCATTTACTCAGAAGTATGGCCTCTACCTGTGAAACATTTTTTCTCCATCTCTTATCAAGCTATTTCACTATCTTTACAGACTTCTGCTCCAAAGAAGCGAGTAGATGGATGGCATTCTGCAAATCTGCAGTCTTCCTCTCCTTTATTGGCCATTTTCTCTTCTAGTTTATTTTGTTTAAAAAAGCGTGTTCTCATCTCTTTGTAGCTCTGCAGACTTCTGTTGTCCTTCACATCATGTCAAAAAGTCCTGAAGCTCAGTCATGTTTTTGAGGTGTGCAATGTTTCTCTCCTCCATGTCCAGCTTGGCCTTATTTATTTCCTGCTCTTGTCGCAAAGCAACTTCACAGGATGAAAAAATATGCAAATGATTTTTAAAAAAGTGTGAGGAAATATGTATAAATTATAAGTTTGTACCTGATGAGCAAGCTGAGGGTGACAGTGGTAAGGAAAAACTCTTTGAGATGACAAGAAGAAGAAACCTAAGAGGAATCAAACTCAACAGGGAACCCATTCTCATTTGGGAAATATCAGGTAGCGAGGTTGATTTGCAGTCATAATTTGTAGTGTTAGGAGGCTTAAATTTCAATATAACAGGAGAGGTGTTTAAGTAAATACGGAGTCCAACTTTCGTTGCTGGAGGTTCAGGTATGAAAATGCTTCCAGAAATTTCAGTGCTATTGAACTATTGATCAAATGAAGTCACAAGCCATCAGACAACCACTGCCCACATATTCTTGGTCAAGTAGAACCATTTCAGTCATGACACTCATCCCAAGCAGACTATATGTGGCCATATAGCAGAGGGCCAGATGCCTCTATTCGACAAGAACAGAAGAGGGGCACCAGGATGTGTCAGACAGGTCTGGATTTAAGACGGAGTCTGGATCACTGGCAACTCAGGAGCATGACAGAGAGAGAGAGAGAGAGAGAGAGAGAGAGAACAGTAAGGTAAGGTATATAATGTGTACCAAATGCTGCAAATATAAATGTAAATGATGTGAATGTATATTTTATGCAGAGTGCAAGCAGGAACTTCGGCATGACAAACAGTGACAGCATAACTAAAATTGAGAGCCAGAAGAAAACACAGAGACGAGGGCTCCCTAGGAAGTACTGTAAAGCAACCAGTCACTTCACCATCACCAACCCTGAGTGATCAGTGAAAATGGACGAAACAGAATCCAAACATCCCAGTTAACCATAATACTCTGTGCCCTTGAGTGTGCCCTGCGCCCTTGAGATCTGCACTTTTACTGCAAGTCAAATGTATTTACAAAAGGCTTGGCTAAATAAATTATTTTTCAGCCTAGACTTAAACACTTTGGGTCTGACTCCCGAACATTCATTGAAAGGCTATTCCATAAATCTGAGGCATTGTAAGAAAAAGCTCTGCCCCCTGCTGTAGTTTAATTTAATCTTTGACTGACGTAGCCATGGCACATCATGAAGCACTAAGGGTTCACTCATGGACTGTGGTGCGAGACCATTTAGTGCTTTACAAGTTAATAGTAATATTTTAAAATCAATGTGAATTTCACTGGGAACCAGTGCAGCATGAATAAAATAGCGGAGATGTGCTCATATCTTCTGGTTCTAGTGAGGACTCTGACTGTGGTCTTCTGGACTAACTGGAGCTTGTTTATACATCTAGGAGAACATCCAGACAAAAAGGCTTTACAATAATACAAACTAGAGGTGACAAAAGCATGAACTAGTTTTTCTGCATAATGCAGTGACGATACATTTTTTTATTTTGGCTATCTTTTTCCTGCTTCTATTGTTTTTGCACAAAACATAAACTAGCCTAAACCTGTACAAACAGGTTTTTTCCCCAGGGTTTCAGGGTTTAATCAGAGGGCCTCTGATTAACCGCAAAAAAGGTGAATATATTTATACTTTATAGACAAGCACTGTTTTTATAATATATATATACAATTTCTATGCTAGAAAAAAACCTGCCTGATATGTAATGCTTGCCAGTCTGACACTGGGCTTAAAACCCTCAGAGACATTTGTACGATCGAGTATTAGGGCCAATATGAGATAAAAAAAAGAAAATAGTTGGAAGGGGAGGGGCAGGGAATTTCCGAGTTTAAATCTCAGAAGTTTCATGTTGTAAGTCGAAATTGTTGAGAAAAAAAACTACATTTTCAAGATAAAACTCGAAAGTTTCGAGATAAAAACTCAAACGTTTTTATCTGTGGTTTTTAAACTGTGTTTTTTTTTCTGTCAAAGAAGGTAACCGCATATACACTTTAAGTGTTTAGAAGAAAATACCATACTGACTTAGATGCAAGGTCATCACTGGTTACATCAACATGCAATGCGAAAGGATTTGTGATACAGCAGGAAATAATACGACGGGTCATTACAATAATAGTGTGGACCTTTGTACAGCGCAACTTCTACAATACAAAAGGACCTAATGCTGTTTGGCATATGAAATCTTATGACAAATTGAAGACATATGGTATAGGGATAAATGGACGTATCAATGGTTTCAATCGTTTTGTTGAACAGATGGAAGCTTATACAACAAATAATGACCCCAAGGTTGTGGCTGATTACTACTGGCCCGAATACTCTGCTGTAGATAACCTTGCATCTGTCCATGGCGTTGTAGTTGCTGATAAACAAAGTCAGTATAGTGTATAGGCTCAGCTTACAGGAATGTCTCTTCAAAGATCAAATGCTTATGATGATCTGGTGATTCTGGGTTAAAATAACAAGGATTTCCTTGGTGCTAAATCCAAAGGAAAAGTTTGATTAGATCTTTTATCTAAAAGATTTCGAGTCATTTTCGACTTATAACTTGAAACTTCTGAGTTTTATTTAACCTCGGTAATTTCCTGCCCCTCCCCTTCTAAATCTTTTTTTTTTTAAATCTCATACAGTATGGGCCCTAAAACATTTGATTATGACCACCCTCTTTTCTGGTGTTCTTTGATCTTAAACATTTAATGCTAAAAGGATTTTTTTTAAAAAAAAGTGTAACATAAATGTAAACACAACATACGGTTAAATAAAAACACAACATAGCCATGCGACACAAATTAAGCAACTTTCTTCATTAATAATCCTGCTGTGTGTGTGTGTAAACACAGACGACATAAAGTATAAATGTAACAGGTTAAAATGTATCTTTTGTATGCTGATGAAACACTGGCTGTATTTAACCATTCACTTCACCTTCTAACGCTTATTAACGCAACAGAAGCGTTAATTTTAACGCAACAGAAGGATACATGTTCACAGGTAGCACACACACAGTCAATGAATGAAGGCAGACGTAGGATAAACTAAATAACAACGACCAAATTCGTTAACAAAGTTCATTGATTAGAAAGGGTTTAGATAAAAATATACAACCTATTTGCTGCCTGTTTAGGTTTTAATTGATTAAACACGCCGTACAAGGTGCTGAAAGACGGAGATAGCGCACCATGCGCCCAATAGTGGTCAAAAGAATATTACATCCGTACTCCATATATATTACATCAGTATTAACAAAACATGAACGAGAAACTGATTAGATTAAAATAAATAAATAAATAAATAGATTAGATCCGTACGCAGCGTAACATTCTCCAGCATTTTCAGCAGGTATGTAAAAAAAAAAACAGCTGACTCATGGCTAGAGATTCATTACGCGAGAAAGAGAGAGAGAGTAACCACATCACACACACACACACACACACACACGCACGCACTCCGGTTATTGTGACTTATTTCTAAGCTTCGAATCTAAATATTTTTCATGCCAGTAAAGAATCTTTAAATTTAATTTTAAATCTTGAGAGTGAGAGAGAGAGAGATGGCGTCACAGACGGATATACAGAGGCATTCTGTTGACGTCACAATCTGAAAAGAAGATGAGGAAGTTAATGACCAGAAGGTGGCGGTAATGCATCATAGTGGACACCAAGAAAACACACACACACACACACACACACAAAAGACAAGAAGACACAGCGTGACTATTTTTTTTTATTTGCTGAATTTGGAAAGAAAAGAACAATATGCTTAAACATCTGTTTCGATGTAGGTCAAATGAGGACTCTGTGAATGATCCTCAAGTGCTGGAACTACAGTCCAAAGTAGAGGATTCACAGGAGAAGTTGAAGAAATTAGTAGAAGAATTGAAGGAATGTAAGATGAATGAGACGAGAGCGACAAGAGAGAGAGACACATTGTTCAAGAGGGTCACAGAGCTGGAGGATATTTTGGATTCTGACACGAAGGAGAATGCTGCACTCCTGGGAAACATCATTGATCTAAATGCATCTGTAAAACTCTTTAAGGAACAAAACAAGTTTTCAGAGCTGGACAATAGGAGCCTGATGAAAGATCAAGAGCAACTACAGAAAACCATTGCTAAGCTGGAGGCCACTTTGGCTTCTGAGCGAGAGCAACATTGGAAAGAAATAGAGAAGATCAGGTTGGACCTGGAGCACAGGAATGCCATATTCTTACAGAACACCACTGAGATTCATTCTTCCCTGAATCTTTATGAGCAATTGACAAAAACTGCAGAGCTTGACAGGGGGAACTTGATGAGAAATCAAGAGAAACTCAAGGAAACCGTTGCTCAGCTGGAGGACACTTTGGCTGTTGAGATAAAAAAATTGGAGAAGGAAAGAGAGAAAGCCAAGCAGGATATTGCTAAGCGAAATGCAGAACGCCTACAGAACCTCACACAGCTCGAGGCTTACCTGACACACTGTAAGGAAGAACAGAGTTCTGCAAACGTGAATATAAATCCCTTAATGGGAGAGGTTATGCAAAAAAGAGTGGAAGCATTGCAGGTGGATTTGGAGAAAATAATAGGAGATCTGTAGGAATCTGAAATGAGGGACAGGTGGAGAATGAAAGACAGACACATTGGTGAAAGAAGCTTGCAGAGCTGGAGGATATTTAGGATTACTACACAAATGAGAATATCTTTATATTTAATATATAAGATCTTAACAAGAGACAGAGACAGCAGAAATATGTTGCTCAGGTAGTATTGAGCAGGACCTTTGACTTCTGAACAAGAGAAGGAATGATGGAGGTGAGGAATACTGCACTCAAAGATGTCATCAAGCTTCAGGATTCCTTGATGACCTGTAAGGATTAAAAAAAATTGCAGAGCTAAAGAAAGATCTTAATGAGATGCAAAGAATGACTGGAGAAGCGTACTTTGGCTTCTGAGGTAGAGCAAAATGAGAAGAAAAAAGAAAAGTTTAGACTGGACACGGACCTTCACAATGCAGAACACCTCAACCTCAAGAGAAGATCAAACTGGACAATGAGAGTAGGTTCACCACACTCCTGCAGAACATGTTCAATCCCCAGGCTTTTTTGAACCTCTGAGAAACATCTGAATGCACAGCAGTAGACAGAAAGGAAGATGAGACCCAGAGACCAATTAGCAAAAGCTGCACAGCTGGAAGGCAATTTGTCTTCTGAGCAAGATGAACAAGATCAGGTAGGATAGAAGGTGAAGGTAGATGTTGATGTGGGAACATCTGCACTCCTGCAGAATATCACTGAGCTTTAAGCTTCACGCTTCCCTGAATCTCAGGGAGGAGAAGTAGAAAACTGCAAAGCTGAGACAGCTTGATAAGAAAGAGTATGTGTAGTTAACTGGAGGCCAGTATCAACTTCCCTGAAACATTGAGGAAAAGGAGCAGGAGCAGTATAAATATGACTGGACTTTTTCCTTAAACCTTCTGTGTTTTATGACTTTGTTTTATGCTAAATAAATCATATATTATAAAATAAAAAAATAAAGTCATTTTAGGTTATTTATATTGTTCTTGTATATTACTGGACATTATTGCAAAGTAACATTCCAAATATACATTTAAAACAAAAAGAAAATGCATTAATAAAAAAATATATGTTTTTCCCTAATGAACAAGTTTGAGGAAAGGAAAAACTCCCTGAGATAGAATGAACCAAGAGAAGAACCAGACTGAGAGACATAAGTAACCAATAACCATACGTAAATGCCATCTGTAACTGTGTGCTATAAACATAAAATCATGTCCACTCCATTGAGGTTAGCTACTGTTTACTGATGTAGATAAAACTGTTCATGTCATTTTCATTACAAAACAAATTTGACAGGTGATGATTTTTTTTTGCCAAAAGTCATATGAACATTTGTGGTCTTTTTGGCCAGCTGTGGATTTCGCCTTGGAACTTTTTTTTTTGCTCAGTTTCTTAATTATTGTTGAATCATGATCGCTGACCTTAACTGAGGCAAGTGAGACCTGCCATTCTTTTGAGGTTGTTCTTGGTTCTTTTATGAGCTCCTGAATGAATCATCATTGATCTCTTGGAGAAATTTTGGTAGGCAGGCCACTCCTGGGAAGGTTCACCACTGTTCCAGGTTTTCTCCATTTGAGGATAAAGGCTCTCACTTTAGTTCACTGCAGTCACAAAGCCTTAGAAATCACTTTATAACCCTTTACAAACCGATACATGTCAATCACTTTGTTTCTCATCCCCTTTCCCCATCAGTTGAATTCCCTTTCAATCGTGTTGCCTTTTGAGATCTCTGAGCATGTTTAAAAGGTTCTATTTAAGAAATTTCTTGATTCAACAGGGGTGGCATTAAAGAGGCCAGCGTGGCAAGTGAAATATAAATCAGCCTTTGAAAAGTCACAGTTCATTCAGAATTTACCAAGGGGGAAATAAATTTTTCACACAGGCAGGTTTGGTCAGCTTTTTCCCCTTGATAAAACACAGGAAATAATTTCATCATTTAAAAACTGCATTTTGTATTTACTTGGGTTATCTTTGGGTAATATTATAATTTGTTTGATTTTCTACGACAAGTATGCAAAAACCTAAAAGTTCCGAAAGGGGGGAAATACTTTTTCATGGCATGTGCTGGCCGCAGTCTGACACAGGGTCTCAAAACTCTCAGAGACCTGGAAGCTATTCAAATGAGCTATATTAACATTTTACATAACATGCCTATGTAAATTTAATGGACAAACCAAAAAGTTACTAAGCTGGGTTAACATACCATTAAATAAAAACACAATAAAGACATGCGACACAAATAAAGCACCTTCATTATAATTCTTGCAGTGTGTGTGTAAGACTAGCGGAATTTACCCCCCACCTTCTGTTAATGAAATTTAAAAGAACGTTCTAACGTTCATTCACACAGCACAGAATCGTTGGCTGTTTATGTTTGAATTAATTAAATGAGTACCACGTCGACTTTGTCGGTACAACACTCCAGGTGCTGAAAGACGGCGATAGCTCAAAAAGATATTACATCCGTATTGGTTTAGCACTGGCATAGATAATAAACTTCCGCTCACTGCATACATTCCTCTATCTGTCGATATGTTAAAGCTTGTTTCTTTCTCTCCTTTTTTCCCTACTTAAAAAAAACAATAATGTTCTAGAGAGTCACTTTATCTTCGACTATGTCTGTACTCTATAATTTTTATATAATTTATAAAAAGGGGGGGCATGAGAGCAGGGGGAGCGACGTCACAGACAGATAAGCGTAGGGGATTGGTGACGTCACAATAGACCGTGCATACAGTTAAGGAGACAAAGAGACAAATAAAGAGACATTATTTGCGTATTTGCTTAGTGTGGACAGAGGAAGACAGTAATGGGGATTAAAGGACAATTTTGAATCCTAAAAGGATTAAAGGACAATTTTCTCAATTTTTTCCGCAATAAAGTTACAAACGTCAGACCAGAAATTTTGGACAAAGGGACAGTGCCAAAACAAATGGGTAACTGTTTCAATGTTCATAGAACAAAAAGTGCACATTACATCAATATCTTTTTAAATTTTTTTAACAATATGGTCATTAGATGGGTAAAATCTATGAATTATTTTAAATGATATTTCTCTAATTTTGTTGGTCAGCATGTATCGGTTGGGTAAGAGCCAGACCTTCTTCCAGTCAATGTTTTGCACAAATTTATTCCAGTATGGAACCACATATGGGACTGTGACAATCTCTGTTTTGAACAATGATCTAATTAGTTTATTGTTCTTTCCGTTGTTACAGGAAAAACAAATCTTACCAACTGAAGTGTCAGTCAGTGATAACAAGGTTAGTTGTTGTGTGTCCAATCTTGGTTGAGCTCTAAATAACATGCAGACACCATAAGAAATTGCACCAAAGACTTTGGCATAATCTCCAGGAGACACTGGTATTTTATATTCTTCTAGAAACTCACTATAAGAGTAAAGATAACCAGCCCTGTTAAATAATTGATCAACATGAATAATATTATTCTTAAACCAGTAATCAATAAATAAGGATCTTTTGTGTTTAAACAGTATGTCTTTGTTGTTCCATATATAATATTTGTTGGGGGAAAAGTTATGCTTGAAAATGAGAGACCATGAAAGGAAGGCCTGGCGGTGAAAGGATGACATTTTTATCKGGACTTTATCAATATTGTAATTACATGTTAAGAAAAAGGTCAACCCACCCAGTTTTGACAGAATATGAGAGGGTATGACATTCCAAATAGAGTTAGGGTTTTTAAAGAAATGTTTTAACCAATTTACTTTAAAAGTATTATTAAGAGTGCAAAAATCAATAAAGTTTAATCCACCCTTTTCAYAGTCATTTGTTAGAAMAGACTTCTTCACATGATGAGTTCTATTTTTCCATACGAAGTTATAAAGTAGCTTGTCAATCTCAGTAATATGTTTTTTGTTCACATACAGAGATTGAGCTGGATATGTCAACCGTGATAAGCCTTCTGCCAGGTGAGGCTACTATCAAATCGTGAAGCCAGACGGGGAATGACGGGAAAATAATGTCCACACACTGGCTAGCTGGTAGCTATTGTTTTCATAGCTGTGACTCTTATATTACTTATTCTGCCTTGCTTGTCTGAATTTACTGCATATATTGATTTACTGTAGTGGTCATTTCATTGTGACTGTTTAAACAAAAAATAAGTATGGAAAGAATTTGTAAAGTTTATGAAATGGAGTTTTATAAAATGTATTTAATACATATAGCCTACTGAATATTTTGATATGGATCACTGGCGGACGGTCAATACGGGACGCAGGGGCGCCGCCCCCTTAAAGTTAGGCACAGAAGAAAGCTACTTTAACATGTAATTTTTTAACATAATTATTATTTATTTTAATAATGAAATAAAGTCATTTAGTCACAATATTCCTCTGTATGTTTTAATATAATTTACTTGCAACAACAATAAAATTTAACTGTATTATGTTAATTTGTGTTCGTGTACGCGGGGCGCCAGACAAATGTATGTCTATGTAGACTCGTAAATTTTTGAAAAGCATGTGACTTGAGGCTGAGCTCTAATTGGATTTTTTCAAATCATCCTTGGGTTGCAGCACTGTGCGACCCGAACCCTCCCACTCTTGTTCTTAGCGAATCAATATTGTTTTTAAATATTTGGGCTCATGTGATTGGACTTCTCAACGAGTCTTTTCCAGCACTTCTCATGGCAAGCGGAGCTGCTGACTGGATGTGATGCGAATCATGTCTTTATTGTATACTAGTAGTAATGATGCTTAATTTCCAGATAAATGGCTCTTTACAGGTGAGCTATAAATAGGAAAAACAGAAGTCTCCAGAGTTATATGGAAGCCACTATGTACTAATGTAAATGTTGCAGGTGGAATTGGAGAAAGTAGTAGGAGAAATTAAGGGATGTAAAATGAGAGAGATAATGAGAATGAAAGAGACATATTGGTGAATAATGTTGCAGAGCTGGGGGAGATTTTGGGATCTGACACAAAGGAGAGTGCCACACTCCTAAGGAACACCTTGGATGATTCTCTGAAACTTTGATTGGCATGAAAATTGATAAACATCTTTGATTAAGATGTTTATGAGAGACTGGAGAAACATTTTGCTCAGCTAGAGGCCACTTTTACTTCTGATCAAGAGAAGGAAAGAGAGAAAGCCAATCTTAATTAGACTTGTAAAATGACTGGAAAAGGGTATTTTTTACCTTCTGAGTGGGAAAAGATTGGACAAAAGGACCATCACAATGCTAAATAATACTTCTTGAAGAATACTGGTACAAGCTTCCTGAAGCAGAAAACTGCAGAGCTGGACAGGGAAACCTTGATCGAGTGTGACTGGAGGAATATTTTCCTCTGCCAAACACAGCTTTAGCTTTTGAAATAAATAAATAAATAAATAAATAAATAAATAACGTATGTACTTGACTTTGTATCTCATGACGTCCAAGTTGTGGCATTAGTGACATGCCAATGACAACAGCACTGAAGGAATGTCAGAACATCCCTGACCATGACCTTGAGTGAAACAACCAATCACATTTTGTTGGATTTTTATGAAAGTGTTCACAGAGTAAACAGGATAATTTTATTCAACATCTTAAATGGGTAGGACTATTTAAAAAAGAGTATTTTTATTCTTTTAATTCTAAATTAATTCTGGGAGTCTCCCGACTAATCCTTGTTCTGGGTTCCAAAGGTTCTGCTCCATTTCTCCATTTTTTTTACTATAAAAAAGTAATAAAAAAATGTTTTTACAGAAGAAAACTAATTAATGAGACTACAAACAAAGATCAACATGTTTTTAATGAAGGGACCACCAGATTATCAGGAAAAGGTAAACAGAAAGTTACATGAATACTGTATTTTATCTAACAATTTAAAATTACACAAGTAACATTTTTAACTGTTCCTATTTTTTTTGACACAGGGTGACATTACCCAGGGATATAAATGGAACAATCATAATATTAAAATTATTTCATAAAATAAAATAAAAAACACAGGAGAATATGAGATGATCTCAAATCTTTATACATGGATTGTTTTTGTCAGACAGTAAATGTACTTTCCCAGCATTCCAGGGAATCCTGTAAATGTAAGGGCTGTTTGGGGCCTTGCTTTAATTAGTTAGTTGGGGCTTTGCTGTTAGTTGTCGCTTCTGACCTGTGCACTGGGGTTCACTCACACATTCACACATTTCCTTGGTTAGAGGTGTGGCAAGGGTCTGAATAGGTGGAGGATTAAGAACTGTGACGTGCAGGTAACAACTAGTACAATGGTAGGTAGTCTTACACCCCTATATCAGACAGTGCTAGAATTGCTGCAACTCTTGGACTTTTACTGGACGTATGTTTAAAGACAAGTTCCTGTTTATGAGCTTTTTGAGATGCTTTACATACTGTGCAAATGTCTAATTTGGTTTATGGCTGGAGCATGCTGTTTGGGTCTGTACAGAAGTTTTTTTTAAACTTCAGAAGCAGAGTCCTGGTCCACAAGCTTGACCATGTCCTTCTGCTCACAGTGTTTACTAAGCAAGTGATTGATTACCTTTGTTCATAGGGGATGGCCAGGACCCCAAAACTATAAACCTGCTTCCAGTCTTCACTGATCCAGTGCAGGTAGCAATTTATGAGGTCAACTAAGGCACAGGTTGCAGGTGTGCTTTTGGCAACAACAAAGATAAGCATACGATAAGTCATTCTGGCCCAGTTTGGGGGAGAAAATGAAATCTAAATTTACACTCTCACATACAGTAGCTAAAAACCCAGTTTTTAGCAGGGAAACTAAGGAAAAATTCATCACCACTGACTGGTATGTTTATGTAAAAGTCTAGAAAGTGACACATTAAATATGGTCCCCACATTATAAGAGGAAAGCTACAACAGTAAAAAATTATATGATGTAATCATTGAAAACGTTGAATGGGTCCCTAAGTTGGCTGCCTCTGATTGTCTAGAGCATCCCCTTCTCTCTGATGGATCACAGTCATTTCTTTGGTCCAGGCGCTGAAACACAACGATGGCTCACACTGCGCACACTGACTTGTTCCTCAAAGGGAACTCTGCGCATGCGCACAAACATCCAAACAATTATTAAGAAACTGAGAAAAGACACAGAGGACAAGGGGAAAAGTATTTGATGAGTTTCTTAACGGGCGATGGGGCTAGATGAAGGAGATCAAGATCAGATGGTGGTGGTATTGCAACGTAGTAGATACCAACTGCTGGTGTTATGCGCTAAAATGCGTCCCTGCCATAGATTGCCCCCCTACATAAGCTCTGTCAAATACTATATTAGAATATAAATTCATAGGTTTCTGATTTACAAATTACTCCAAATGAATTTTATTATAAAATAAGCTATATAAAAAAATACATGTTGTATATGAAAAAGATATACGCAGTGGCAGTATCGTATCCTAAGTGGTTTATCTGAGGTGCGATTATTGCTAGCTGAAGAACCTTTAGACCAACTACAGGACACAGATTTGGAGAGGATAGGACTTGGAAAGGATGGGGATAAGGTTGTAGTAACAATCAAGGAAATGTTGTAAATGCTGAGCAAAATGTATGTTGATGTGAATAGTTCCAGTGATCTGAATGAACAGGGGAAAAGATGCAAATATGGAGGCCCAGATTAAGACGGGAAGCATGAATGGTGAACAAGATTTCCTATTCACAATTAATTAAAAGGGGCACTGAGTAATATAGGAAACTTCACCTGGTAAAGATTAAATCAGTGTGTGATAAAGAACCTAAGCAAAGTAAGTATGGTTAAACTGTTGTTGTTATATAATAGGATAGGGGAAGAGGAGAGATCACCAGAAAACTGGAAGGAGGCAATAATTATACCAATAAGGAAAACAGAACAATATGCCAGCGTACCAGGGAACTACAGACCAATCGCTTCTACAGTCCACTGTGTTTGACACTGAACCTGAACTGTTGGAAGAGTTGAAAGGGACAAAAGACATCTGCAAAGCTGAAAATTAAGAGCTTTACAAAGAGACGTTGATAATAAATCAAGAATGAAGGAAGATGGAGCTTAGCTAAAGGCCTATTTGGCTTTTGAGTGAAAAAATGGGAGCAGGAACGAGAGAAAGCAAAGCAGGACATGGAGGACAGAAGCACAGCACATCGACAGAACATCACACAGCTTTAGGCTTTTTTGACTGTGTAAGTAGCAACAGAACTCTGGAGAGCTGGATAAAACAAGCTGGATGAGAGATTGGGAGCAAGTGTAGAAACAGGTTCCACAGCTGGAGGCCACTTTGATTTCTGAGCAGAACCATGAGCAGAAAAAAGATCACACTGGACAATGAAAGCATTACTGTATTACCACACTCCTGCAGAACATGTTCAAGCCCCAGGCTTCCCGGAACCTTGTGTGAAACAACTGAGTGCACAGCAGGAGACAGAACGCAGGATGAGACCCAGAGAGCAATTAGCAAAAGCTGCACAGTTGGAGGCCACGTTGGCTTCTGAGCAAGATTAACAGGATCAGGTAGGAGAGAAGGTGAAGCTGGATATTGATGAGAGATATTCTTCACTCCTGCAGAACACCACTGAGCTTTGAGCTTCCCATAGTCTTTGTGTGGAGATGCAGAAGGGCATGATGAGATAGTGTGACTAAAGAAAAATGTTTTTGTTTTGACTTTTTTTATAATAAACAAACAATAACAAACAACCAAATACATTCATTTAATTATTTTTTTAAAAATATAGTTCTTGTATAAAAATGGACATTGTTACAAAGCAACTTTAAAGAAATAAAAATCCCAAATATAAATAATAATAAATAAAAGTCTATACATTTAAAAAGATTAGTGTGTCTTTAATGAAGTAAAGGAAACACTCCCTGAGATAAGAAGTAGAAACTGTGTGGTAGAACATAAAATGTGCGATTTTATAACAGAAAACATGTTAAGTCCTCTTTGTTGAGGCTACTAACTGTTTAGTGATGTAGGTAAAATTGGTAATGGCATTTTCAAAACCTATTCGACCCGTTTGCTTTCATAGGCCATCACGGAAAAACTGTTGTATCAATCCAGTCCAATGCCAACGTCATGATTATAGTATTAAGTGGAACCATCCTCAGTTATGACATAAAGCAGATTTAGGAGTTCGCACCAGAATTAATTGGGGAGGTCCAGAGGGCTTAAGGGTTGTGGGTGTGGTGGTTGTGAAAGAGGGAGAGTGGGGTAATTTTTTTGATTACCATAACACTGTGCCCATGAGTCCACCAGATCTGCTCTTTTACCTGAGGAAAAACTAAGTCTTCATGAGCCATAAGTGTTTATTACCCCTTAATTTAGCCCAATTAGTCTTAGCTGCTACAGCAAAAAATTCTGTAAAGGTTTTCCAGTTGCAATACTTCTGCAAACATTTAATAAGTAAAGATTCTATAAGTGTCTATAAGTCATTCATCAACTGTTTTCTTTAATGTAAATCATTAAATTCTTTCACTGCATTTTACTAGGTTTACAGAAGAGCAACTGTTGAGAACACCTAAATGTCGTGTACATTACACCGGTGCAACAATGCTGCATTATGGAAATGAGCTCTATAACAGATTCTTTTTTTTTTTTTTTGTCAAACCAATGTCTCTTTTTACAAATTGCAACCCTAACGTCTCATTTTCAAAATGGCAAATTCAGGCGAATGTTTAGACATTAAACATGTTCAGTAGTTTGGTTTTACTGGACCTTTTGTTTGTCAGGGATAATTGTTGTGCGCCTGGTGCCCATGGAATCTGTTTTGTGTTTGGACTTTGTCTTGAACTTCATTTCCCAAGGTGCACCTTTGTCACATGTTGTATACAAATATATAGCCCTAGGTTAAGTAGTCGCATCAGTTGCATCTGTACTGAACTGTTATCGGTTCATGATTAAAACAGGCAAATGTTCCATCAGTAGGAATCAAGCAACTTTCTATATCTTTAATTTATAAGAATTTCATTGCATATCGTACTGTGTATATGACAAATAAAATTTGAAATTTAAACATCTTTACCGGCCTCGGTTACTTTTGAAACCACCAGCCACCACTGAAAACTTTTATGTTAGACGATCCATAAATGATGTGTGGCAAAGTAACATAAAGGTAATACTGGATGTGCCAGATGTAGAGGACCCCATGAATATGGGAAAGTTTAGCTGAACTGGCGTAATACTAGGGGAGAGTATACCGGCCGATTTGGAGCATTAATTAATTTATCAAACTGAAGTGGCAGAGACATACAGTACAGTGATGGCTAAAAATATTGATTAAAATCCAATGTTTTATGCAATTATATTAGATATTTTGCAATAAGAGTAGTGATTTGTTCAGACTCCATGTTTGACGAACATGTCAAGGAAATTAAATAGGAAGGATTGTTAATGTAAATTAATAGTTACATACTTTTGCTGGATTCTAGCTAATGTTGGAATACAATGCAACGAGACTGCTAGTTAACAAGGAAACACATTGACATTAATTCACAAATAGGACAAAGAAATCAATTTGCTTATTAAGGGAAATGGGGGTTGGGGTGGGGTAAGAAAGTTAGGATTAGGGGGGAAAAAACGCCATTAGAAGAGTAGAACGCTGTATTTAGGTTCTCCGGAGAAAACTGGACTAAAATCACGAATAAATGGTGGCGTACAGGTACTCCAATGTGGTAGGTGGCGGTATGTACATGATAACGTCAGACGCGATCAGCCAGTAAACAGAAGAAGACGGAGAATCCGGCTGATAAAAAGAAAATACCCAATAATAACAGATTCCACGCCATATATCGATCACTGTGGACGTGCGCGCAAATTTGAATTTGTGCCAAAAATAGCAGTGACTTCCTAAAGTCCTCTGTTTTAGTGTTGCTTACTTTTTTTTTTTTTTTTACCACTTCACAGCCGAATACAGTATTATAGAGCGTCAATACTTCTAAGGTTTTCGCATTATTTATTTAATTATCTATCTATTTATTTAATATCACTGCAGTGTGCCTTTCGTTAAAGAAATATTCTGTTTATATGGTACTTTTAAATTGTAAAGTGACTGTGTGAGTCGTCCTTAGTTAACTGTTGTTTCTGAACTTGGTTAGGTTGGAGATCATGGCGCTGTGGTCGACGTTAACTTTTAAACAAATACCCCTACGGACATGTTTAATTACTGCCCGGGTAAGAAGAGTGCTTGTTTGTTTGTTTGTTTGAAACTTGGTAATTTTCGAAACGTGTTATTAATAATGTTAGAATAACCACGAAACTCGCTTGCTGTATGAATACATGAAATAATTCACAAGTAATAATATAGAAATTTTAATCGCGAATCGATTACAATTTATAAAAGTTGCGATAATAAGTAAAATATATAGCATGTACAAAAGTTTTATAGCGGCAGTCACAGACAGGGAAAAACGGGTGAAAGGTCATTTGCTGTCTGAACGTCTTAAACATGTTCCCTAACAGTTCCTAGGAAATGGGACGAAGGCTTTACGCCAGAAAAGTCCCTCTTTACCACAGGCAGAATTCTTCCCTCCGTCTGAAGGAGTGATGCTTCCTCCTGGGACTTTTAAAAACAAAGTGGCTTTCATCACAGGAGGTGGTACAGGCCTGGGTAAAGGCATGACCACTGCTTTATCTACCCTCGGGGCACAGTGTGTGATAGCCAGCAGGTCAGTGATACACATATTTACACGTTTATTCACATTCACTGTAAAACTACACTGTATTTAGCTTCTCAGGAGGTCTAGGGCCCTAGCCTGTGCCTGTTAAAGGGATCGGTGGAATGATTGTGCTTCAGTGATAAGGAGCGAGATGATGCCTTTCTCACATATAACTTTGCAGTGAATCAATCAATCAGTGAATCAATCTCTCTCTCTCTCTCTCTCTCTCTCTCTCTCTCTCTCTCTCTTTCTCTCTCTCTCTCTTGCATATCACCCCATGTTAGGAAGCTGGGGTAGAGCACAGGGACAGTTATGATATTATTCACCTGGAGCAGAAAAGGTTAAGGGTCCTGCTCAACAGAACAGTAGCCAAGACTGATGTTGATAAAAGTTTGTATATGCTGTCAAACATGAATTGCATCGATAAGACATGCTTTTGGACATTTACTTTGCTTTTTTCATGAGGATGAAATCAATATTTTCTTGTAGTGGGTGGTGTGCAATAAAAGATAAATATACTTTAAAAGCATTCATATTATAAACCACATTAAAGGAATGATACAGAACTGCCAGTTAAACAGTAATGTTGCAAATGGTAGTTTAATTATATTTTGTACATGATAAATACAGGGATATTTTGGAAAATAAAGATTTTGTACAATTTTTTTTTATGTTACAAGGAAGTTTTACATTTTAAAAATGTTAACATATTTTCGCCTCAATTTAAAGTGTTATTATAAAATGCTGACTCTACCTTCAGTGGACAAAACCATCATCTCATGAAAGTGTATTGTGAATCTGCTGCCTAGCCCTATTAGGCAGGGGTGCCCCATTCATCGTCTCGTCTTCATTTTTTTTTTTTTTTTACAAATAAGTTTTATTGGTGTAATTGAATATTTTTCCTACTGCAGAAAACTGGATGTTCTGCAGCAAACTGCTGAGGAAATCTCAAATCAGACTGGTAATAAGGTGATTACTGGAACTTAATGCAATACACTCATGAATAGACATTTGTTGTGTGCGTGTGATATATACACACACACTCACACACACACTTGTTTTGCTGATTGTGTTTTACTTCAATAATTTAACTGCTCAGAGGAAGCACTTGTGATGATTGTGGATAGACACCACCCTTTGCAGGATTCATATATCATCAATCCTACATACAATGCATTTTAAAAGCAAAGATAAAAAAGATTCATTTTATAATTTGCTGTATTGTTAATACTAATCCCAGAGCTTAATTTTGAATTAGTGAATGTAATGCTAAGCAGTGCGGTGCCTGTTGCAGGTGCATGCTGTGCAGTGTGACGTAAGGGACCCGGCCTCTATAAAGGCTGCTATAGACCAGCTTGTCGCTGATGTTGGGCTTCCCGATGTACGTAGGTCTCGTTCTCAGCTGTCTGGAAATTGTTACAGGTCCCTGAACTGAAATTGTATTTAAGCAAAAAATATGCGTATCATGTTGAACATGTCATGAAATCATTTGAACCCTGTGTGTTCTTCCGTTTTCAGGTGGTAATCAACAACGCTGCAGGAAATTTCATTTCTCCATCTGAAAAGCTTTCGGCCAATGCATGGAAAACCATAACAGACATAGTTCTGAATGGCACAGCCTACGTCACACTGGACATAGGGAAACGACTAATCAAAGCTCAGAAAGGTTAGAATCATTACCTTAAGATTATTTAGGTGTTTTTAATATTTAAAATGCATGCAATGTAGTTTTTTTGTTGACCGTGTTTGTTGTTCCTTACTTTATTGGTATCTCAGAGCGTAGCCCATAACTTCTGAAATATGTAATTTTGACCAATAAAAAAAGTTGTGATTGCTATATCTAACCACAGGATGGCAGTATATAATTAGGTTGCAGTGTTGCACTCCAACAAGCTTGCTTTAAATCCACATGGAATGTCCATGTGACAGTTAATTTGTTTCATAGATAGCCTGTGGTTCCCTCACCAGCCTTTTGAAAATATATTTTAAAAAATACCACTTGTGATGTTCCTGGAAAAAAAAAAAACTCAAATGGCAGCTTAAAAATGAATTTTTTGACCTGTGTACACAGCAGTAAAGACACTAAGAACTCATGTTAAACAGATGTTAAATGTTACATAAACAAGGAAAACAGAAATAGCAGAAAACAAATGTTACAGTGCGATGAATGTCTTCAGATCCGCATGATTGTTTCAGTTATGTAGAAATTGCCCTGAAAGTGACACATGTGATGTATAATACTGTGCAAAGTATTGAGCCCCCATTTTTTTTTTATTGTTTGCTTCCAGAGAGCCAGAGTGTCTTGTATTTTTAGTGTAGTCTTAGGAAGTAGTTTTTCAAAGTTCCTGAAGCACTGTATTTGAGGCTCTTGCTTTCAATCCAATACCTGATCAGTTTCAGAGGAAAGTTTTTGACCAGGAACCCATACAGTGATCTATAAATCATTTAAACATAAAACCATCCAACTTTAATGCAGGAATCAGTGAGGAAAAGGTGTTGTTGATGATGGATGATCAGGCTGGTGATTAGTATACTGGTGATGCTGAATGTTTGGAACAGATGGGGGGGGGGAATCCTTCATCACCCAAATGAGGATGGGTTCCCTGTTGTATCTGGTTCCTCACAAGGTTTCTTCATATTGCCATTTATTTTTTTTCTTTCCCACTGTCACCCTTGGCTTCCTCATTAGGGACAATCTACTCATTTTGATTTATAATTTTTTTTAAATTTTGGGGGTATATTCTGTAAAGCTGCCTAGCGACAATGACTATTTTTAAAAGTGTTGTGTAAATAAAACTGAAATTAAAATTGAAGGTTGCTGCTTTTATTTATGCTTAGGTTTACACCAAACAATACTGATCAGATCAGATTTTTCCTGTTGTCTATACTATGATTTCAGTATGACCTATATCTGACAATTTATCTTTCCTTTGTCACATGAATTTCTATTTGACTGTTCAGACTCTGGTCAGTTTGCAAAACAATTCAGACATGTATTTAGGATCACATATGGAAGTGGCCCAAATCAGAAATTGAAAAGATCAGATTTCATGTGAGTTGTTCCGTTCACATTGTTATGGAAGACACAGATTTCAGTCACACATGTGCGAAAAGAAGAAACAAAAACAGAATTGGGCCACTTTTACCTGTAGTAATCTCGTCTCAATGTAGACTAAAATGCATCAGAATATTGTATCTTTATTACAGATACAGAAGTACAGTTTGATGATTTATATGCAGTCCAATGATACAGTACATATGCAGTGAGCTGTGAACTGTTATGTTTTGTTTAGTTGCTCAGCTTTTTAATGCTATAAATTGGTAGGAAACATAAAACCTTCCAGTAACACCTGCTGTAGATTTGATTTGTAGGTTTCAGTCCAATTCATTTTTTTTTATTATTCTAGTGTTTCTTGCCTGTTTCTAAGTTTAAGCTTTAGCACAGCTGCCTTGCTTGGTTTTGGAGACTGAGTTAAAGTGCAAATGGTGTTTTCAGGTGCCGCTTTTCTGGCGATCACCACCATATATGCTGAGAGTGGATCTGGGTTTGTCATGCCGAGTGCATCTGCTAAAGCAGGCGTGGAAGCACTATGCAAGTAGGTAAACCAGCAATGGTAAAGTTTATGTACACACTTTCATTAACAACCAAATAATCTAACAACAGTATAAAAATATGAATAATATACAGTACTAACGATATAACAGTTGCATGGTGGTGGTGGTTGGGATTCAGTATATCAAGGGCTCGGGAACCTCTTGCAGTTTCTGTGATCAATACGATTTTTGTCTGTATCATGTCTACAGTCTAATAGAAATGGATCTTGATATGCTAAATTGCTTATTTATTTTCTGTTTGAGCACTAAATATGCAGCTCTTCTCCAATCTGTTCTCTGTTATCTAAACCTTGAGGGCTTTTGTGGTTTCTGTTGTACTTGAAGCTTATTTATTGTTTCACCTTATCGCTGTATGCAGTGTCATTAATAACTTGTCATTTCATTGTATTGCTGCGTATGTGCTGATAGCAAAAGCTGCATTTAGCACTGTAATTCAGTATGTGTGAAAAGAGAGGACTGTATTAGGATAAAGCATAAAGGCTAAAAGTTTTCTTAATCATCTTTTTTGTTGGATTATTTTTCTGGTAAAACAAGGATTGCTTAGTTTTTCTTGTTACTTGTGTGCTACTTACTCAGTTTAACTGAAAATACCAAATACAGTTTGAGTGCTAGTATAGTGGTAAGTGCTCTCAAAAAGTATTTGTTCACTTATTAATAATGTTGCAAAGGTTTTTGAAGCTTATGGTCAATACGCATCCATTTAGCCCAGCAGTGAAACTGCAGCATCTGAGTAGCTTTTTACTGGCCAGATTTTACAATAACATTGTTTCAAGCTTTGTGCATGATTCATAAAGATAATATCATCATAAAATATCATAAAGATATTTTAAAAAGCACATTTATTTGAGTTATACAAGTGTGAATTTGTATATGCTCTAGTACAATGATATTAATCCACCTCTTGCAGTTTTTCTCAGCGGATGACTGCAGTTATGTATGAGTTAAATGTTTTATATCATTAGTATTGATGCTTGGTTGAGTTTTAATAATAAACAAACAAAAAACATACTCATGGAAACTGGCACTTGCTGCAAATTGGGAAAACCTTCTTAATTGCAAAAATTGTTGATGCTGAGAAGCAATACAAAAGATTTAAATAAACAGTACCAGTTTAACTTTGATAAGGTTCTCCTGTCAACTGGCATAGTAGAAGTGTGCACCAAGTGTTCAAATCCTGGCTGGTGAACGGGATGGTAGTCAGTGTAATCAGATGTATAAAATAAAACTGCTCCCCACGCAATGCATAGATCTTCCAGGTATAGTAACTGACCATATATCTGACCCCACATGCCCCTTAGCATTTTCATTCATGTATAATACCATAAAAGTTTTTATCAAAAATGTTTTGTTATAGACCACCTTATGTTCCTGGGGAAAATAAATTTTCTAAATATGGCATTTATCGTGTTTTGCAGTCAAACTGTTTATCCAGTACAGTATGTCTTTGAAATGTTGCGAATGTTTAACATCTGTGAGCAAAGGAACTAGACATTACATTTCTATTAGATACATTTCTATTTTCTGACCTGGAACTCACTGAAGTCTGATGCCATTTAAGAATAGCTGTGGGTCACAATTCTTTTCAGACTGCAGAACAGGATTATGTCTGCAAAACATACTTGGACAAACTAATGACCATGTTTTGATTTGGTATGTTTTAAGTAGTGTCACACATAAGATATGTTTATTAATGTTTTATTGTGTTTATTAATTAAATTTAGATTTAATTTGAATTTTTGTCTTTAGAATTTTAGCTTGAATAAACAGAATATAATGAATTGATGATTAAATCATCACAGGTATTTCTACACACATTAGGAGACTTTGTTGATGATTAAGGAGATGTACACCTATTTATAGTGTACACTCGGAGTCTCTTCATATTTTTATTTCTTTTTTCAGGTATAGTATCATGATCTGACCCCACTTGCCCCTCCTTAGGCTGCTTTGTCATAATTAAATTCCGCCCTTCAATCTTATTTTAAATTCTGTGCATGTGTTGATGTTTTGATGGCTGTGGCATTTCCCCTCACCTGTGTGTATTGGGGTGGAGCAAACATCACAATGATTAATGGGGATCTTTATCTTTGCATTTACTCTCTCTGCCTGAGATCCCTTATAGATTTTGGATCGATTTAGATGTGGGATTATGTTTACATGGTTCATAATGTACAGAAAATGTCAGCAATAACACACTGTTCAGTGATGTTTTTCTGTATACAAGCATAAAGTAAGAAAACATTACTGATGCACCAAACACATTGTTATAGATGTAGAGTAATATATAAACTAAAATATGAACAAGAAAAGATGTTTTCCAGAGTGTAGGTACCTGATTTCACGTCAAGTTCAGTTTGAAGGGATGATGTGGTATTTCATAGAGCTGACATGGTATACTTCGAAGGGGCAGCCAGAGTCCAAGTGTTAAACTTGTTCAATAAGTGGTTCAGCCTAAATTCTTTTAAAAGTCCTACTCTTTCTTACTAAAGTTCTAATGTACTTCCTTACTTTGCTCATTGTAGTTTTTGAAGTCATACCACATCACACATCCTTGGTGCTATTTTGCTGAAACTTCCTTTCCATTTCAATTTTTACCTTACCTTTCAGTTCTTTCTATGCATGTCATTGTCCTTCAGGTGAATAGCCTTTGGTTTGTTGTGTGGAAAACGGTTGATTGGAATTTATTTCAGCACAAAAATGGATCTAGTTTATCACATGGGCATCATGTTAATGTTCTCTGCATGCAGACCACAGAGTACATCTCATTCTGTGATCTTTAAACAGCCACACAGTCTCTACTGCATCCGGAGTCCATTTCCTAACAGTTTGTTTAACTGTCAGATGTTGACGGACAGCTAGTGTGTGGCTGGGTTCGAGCAGGGACAGATTGTGGCCTGATCTGCTGAGTATGGAAGTGGCAATAGAGTTAGTTGTATGTGTTTCTAACATTTGCATCCAGTAAGTCTCATGTTCCTCTGCAGGTCTCTGGTCAAATATTTGACAAACTGGTGAAAAATGGTAAGATTTTAGGATAGAAATGGTTGAGGCCTCCACACATCATCCAGAGAGATAGAGTGGGGTGTTGGGGAAGCAGTCAAGTACTGATGCTTGACTGCTGTTAATGATCTCTCTCTCCATCCATGTGGACCATTTTCTATATTTCAGCTAGAGAAAAAAATATATACCATGTAGTAGCAGATGTAATAGGTAGTTTACACCTAATAAGAGTTCAAGTTTATTATGTATTGCTGATAAGCTTGCTCTGCATAGTCTCTTTGCTAAAAAGACCTATATAACCTAACAGAATGCCTCCTGGGAGAAATTCAGACCGAAAAATGGACTCTTCAGTGATCTTTTTCATGGTAAAAATCTAAGGCACTGCCCTTCTATTTCACCACAACCCATCCAGCATCATACATTTGAGTAGATTAGATTGGATTTTCCGGTCTAAGCAAACAGCTTAAACAAATGGATCAATTTACCTTGGCCTGACCCCCAAAGCAGCCTGATAAAATTTGTTTCCCCTACCAGTGTGTCTCTATTGCCTTTATGCGTTATTGGAAAAGTAAATGGTATCCTGAAAATTGTGTGTGTGTGTGTGTGTGTGTGTGTGTGTGTGTGTGTGTGTGTGTGTGTGTATACGTTTTTGTTTACATGATTGTCTGAATGAGAGCCACGGAAGATTGTTTGAGCTGATTCCTTTTGTATCTGCAGGTCTCTGGCAGCAGAGTGGGGACGATACGGCATGAGGTTTAATGTTATTCAGCCCGGGCCAATCAAAACCAAGGTACTGTGTGCAAGAGTATGATTATGTGAAATTGAGTATTTGCAAGATGAGGCAGCATTCACACCCTGAAGGTAATTGTGTGAGACAAATTCACAGATTCTTGATGATCTTGCTGACCATTTGTGCCCCTTTGTTTCTTTATGGCTTTTTTTTTTTTTAAAGCACAGTTTTATATTCTTTGTCATCAGCAGACTGTCTTGATGGCTATCTGTTTTTTAAAAAAAAATTTTAACGTTATCATTTTCTTCTATATATTCTGAAGGGTGCTTTTAGCCGCTTGGACCCCATGGGTGTGTTTGAGAAGTCAATGACTGAGAAGATACCAGTGGGTCGGCTTGGTACTTCAGGGGAGATCGCCAATCTGGCTGCCTACCTTTGCAGCGATTATGCCAGCTGGGTGTCGGGTGCGGTGAGTATGCTTTGACCTTGTGGGACAGAGCTGCTGTCTCTTTAGACTGCAGCTCACCTAACAGCTTCCCTTAGGACATCTCCTCTTTCAGTTACAGTGTGATAGAGACAAATACATAGTAAAACCTTCCTCTGTGCCCTCTGACAGGAAACACTAAGGTTGTGGGAGGCAGAGAAAGGGTGCATTTTAAGTAGACTATATTGTAGTCAACTTGTCATGATGAAACTGGTGGCCATTCTTGACCTTGTATCTTATTTATGGATTTCTTGTAGGTCATCAGAATGGATGGTGGTGAATATGTGTTTATGGCTGGGGAATTCAATTCACTCAGTAAGGTGAGGTTTTAGGACCTTTAAAAAACTGTTGCCATTATGTTTTGTGTATTTATTAATTAATTTATTTTTAAACCTGACAGGTCACACAAGATCAGTGGGCTATTATGGAGACAATGATCAGAGGCACAAAGGGCTCTTAAATGCTGGATGATCCACTTTACAGCTAAAACCACTGGGATTCATATCCATCAAGATGTTCAGTTTCTTAAACTGGATTAAAATTCTCTGATGATATTAAGACTACATTCGTATTAACAGACTTTAATACGAGGATAAGGATTGCTCCAGGATTAATTTGTAAACTGTATATTTACTAGTAATATACTTTACAAAATAATAAATGAGAACAAATTTATTAATCCTCAAAGTCAAATTTTCCATTCATGTGAGAAAATTGAAACTTATCGATATTAGGTTTTAGTACTTCTGTATGGTGTTACAAATTAAATGTTCTGTTGCCTTCACAAATTGTCAGTTCATTCTCTGTGGAAGTAAAAAAAAAAAATGCAGATCATGAAAATGATAAATGATGTTCCTGAAAGGGATTGCCAAACATCCATTGTGTCCACTGGGTTTATTTTGCATATCAACAAAGTATTCTTTTGAATTCATTAGATCTGTTTACTGTTGAGAGGGAATCTAAAGTTTAGACTACCTCAAATAACCTTTTATGTTTTTATGCAATGTTTTGATCTAAATTATGATCTCTGCATTTGAAACTTTAATTGAGAAGCATTGGTGATGTCTAATCTCTAATTGGGATCATCCTACAAACATACTGTTGGGACAGATTGAGCGATGGATCTTGTTAATGCTGTTGAATGGATCAGAGGTGATGTAATACCCATAAAAATTCTTTTTAAAAATCTCACACTTTACCAAAAGTGTGAATTGATCTTTTCCTGTGGGTGTGTTCTCATTGATGCAGTGTTTCTTTTGGTACGAACACAAATCTTGCAGCAAGCCTTCAAGATAAGATATGTCTGTAACTTTCAAATCTGTAAGAATCAGCAGGTCAATTATAAGATAAGATCATGAAGTGTTTTTTTTTTTCTTTAGATTGCATTTCCACAGTGGTCTTACTATTCCTTACCATACGTTAACAAATTCAGTTAGCCATGATGCACAAAGTGGACTCTGTGAAACAGGATGAGTCAAAGTGATTATACTTGTTATTATGTTCGTTATTAGTCTGTTTGACTCCGTAATTTGAATAGATTTAATCCAAAATTTTGTAACTCAAAAGCAAGTAGGCATAGAGCTTGGAATTGCTGGCTGTGTTTTTGCTGCATAATCGTGCACCAATATCTCAACACTTAATTGTTCTACTACAAATTTTTTTTTTCCATTTATTCATTCATGCATCTTCTACACTGCTTATCCTGTACAGGGTTGTGCGGGGGCCTGGAGGTTATTCCAGGGTAGAATTATCCTCCTGAACAGGAAGTTTAATGTTATTCAGGGTCTAAGCAGGGTAGCATGGGGAGAACATGCAAACTCCATGTACACAGACCTGAAGCAGGAATCCGACCGTGTGTTCAACTAGAATTGTTATTAAAAATAACACGTGTTAACATGTAACACAACATAAAATAGTTTTTTTAGTTGCATGTGCTGGCTTGTCTGTTACCAAAATAAAATATCAATGTTATTTCCATGCAAACAAACCACAACTCACCATTAGTTCAGATAGTGCTTTATTAAGTACAATATCCCGATACACAGTGTCACTGGGGTCAGCACATCATTCATTACAGTGCAAATACGGAAATATGAGACTGGAGAGTCGGCTGGTGCAATGCAGGTCATATAGATGTGGTATGTGCTTATAGAATCTTGCTGGAATCTTAAATGCCTCACAGCAAGATGTGCCTTCAGTCGCAAACATGCAATGCGAACAGAAATTCAGCCTGCTGCATCTTACATACAAGTATTTTTCCTATTGTACAGTTCCATCCCATCCACATTCCTCTACCACTTTATTGCTTTGGCTATATTATAAGGTAGATCAAATTTTATTATGAAATGATTTACTGATTCGGTGTTGAATTATGATATGAATATAGTTAATACACACGGAGTATCTGTATTTTGGGGAAATGTCTCATATTTTCTGGGTGTGACAACATTCATGATTCTGGTCGTTTTAAGTACTGTAATAATCTTGCCTTTACAAAAATCTGTACATTTAGAAACGGTATAGAAACAATAGATTGAAAAGGATGTGGCATCAGTTTTAGGTCTGTGTACCTACATAGACTCAGCCTGTACATTACACGTTCCTCAAATGAACAGAAATACATCCAGTGTTTAGCTATGTTCACATGAAGAGTGAGCAGACAGCTTTGCTGGCGGTGGAATGTGGATGGAGAGGATGTAGGAGGTTGACGGACGTTAACTGCTCGACGAATCTCACATGTCTTCAGCACACAACACCAGCGCCAACTCTGTTCTGTACAGTTTCCCTCCATCAGACAGCGCCATGATAGCCTTCTTATATATAGGGATTTTGCTGACTTCTAGAACCTGTCAGATATAAGAAGGTCTGCATTGATATATAATCTGCTTATCTCGCTAGCATTATTGGCCTTACTAACATTAAGCCTAAATTCAGCCTAAAGTCTTTATTAACAATTTATAAGGCACAAGTATCACAATGCATCCATCATACTGTCTGTCACCCTCTTCCTAATGGTCTATTAGTGAAGCAGAATCACAGCTTAACAGATAATATATGGATAAAGTGACACTGACATGGCAATGCCATATTAGTGAGTGTTGTGCTCAGATTTTTAAGCACCTCAGTGTCACTGCATGATTGAAAACCACTCAACCAAAATGTTTTACTTTGATTAAAAGCTAGGGTATGATTAATGATCACAGTGCATGCTGAAAATGAGGTATCGTCTTTAACTATGCACCCAAATGGTGCACCAACAATATACAAATATCTGCTCAAGTAACCATGAACAAAAAATTAATGATTCATTTATTTCTCACATGTACCTTACAGCAGAGTGATATTATTATTATTATTATTATTATTATTATTATTTTGCATATCCCAATTAGGAAGCTGGGGTCAGAGCGCAGTCAGCCAGGATACAGCACCCCTGGGGCAGATAGAGTTAAGAGCCTTGCTCAAAGGTGGAAGTGTGGCGGTGCTGAGGCTTCCTAACCGACTGAGCCACTACTGACCACAAGCACACGTTGCTTAAGAATATAACCACTTGCCCTACCATACCTGTGCTACTGCTGTGCTAAGAATATTTCACAAATCTAAATTAAATCTGGTCAGCACTGATCCTTTCATTATCTTTTTTTATCATTGGTGGATGCAGGTAAGATGGACTAACAAACTGTGTAGCAATAAATGCTATACAGTCAGTGATTGTATGTGTAACTTAGTACATATATGGTAGATAGACCTGGGAAAAAGGCCAACTGATATAGATATAAGGATACCTTAAAAATTGACAACTGAGAATATCTACTGTACAGTCGTGGCCAAAAGTTTTGAGAATGACATAAATATTAGTTTTCACAAAGTTTGCTGCTAAACTGCTTTTAGATGTTTGTTTCAGTTGTTTCTGTGATGTACTGAAATATAATTACAAGCTCTTCATACATTTCAAAGGCTTTTATCAACAATTACATGACATTTATGCAAAGAGTCCGTATTTGCAGTGTTGGCTCTTCTTTTTCAGGACCTCTGCAATTAGACTGGGCATGCTCTCAATGAACTTCTGGGCCAAATCCTGACTGATAGCAACCCATTCTTTCATAATCACTTCTTGGAGTTTGTCAGTGGGTTTTTGTTTGTCCACCCGCCTCTTGACGATTGACCACAAGTTCTCAATGGGATTAAGATCTGGGAAGTTTCCAGGACATGGACCCAAAATTTCAGCGTTTTGGTCCCCGAGCCACTTAGTTATCACTTTTGCCTTATGGCATGGTGCTCCATCGTGCTGGAAAATGCATTGTTCTTCACCAAACTGTTGTTGGATTGTTGGAAGAAGTTGCTGGAGGGAGTTTTGGTACCATTCTTTATTCATGGCTGTGTTTTTGGGCAAAACTGTGAGTGAGCCTACTCCCTTGGATGAGAAGCAACCCCACACATAAATGGTATCAGGATGCTTTACTGTTGGCATGACACAGGACTGATGGTAGCGCTCACCTTTTCTTCTCCGGACAAGCCTTTTTCCAGATGCACCAAACAATCGGAAAGAGGCTTCATCCGAGAATGACTTTGCCCCAGTCCTCAGCAGTCCMTTCGCCATACTTTTTGCAGAAGATCAATCTGTCCCTGATGTTTTTTTTTGGAGAGAAATGGCTTCTTTGCTGCTCTTCTTGACACCAGGCCATCTTCCAAAACTCTTGGCCTCACTGTGCATGCAGATGCGCTCACACCTGCCTGTTGCTATTCCTGAGCAAACACTGCACTGGTGGCCCTCCGATCCCGCAGCTGAATCCTCTTTAGGAGACGATCCTGGCGTTTGCTGGACTTTCTTGGACACCCTGAAGCCTTCTTAACAAGAATTGAATCTCTTTCCTTGAAGTTCTTGATGATCCTATAAATTGTTGATTTAGGTGCAATCTTAGTAGCCTCAATATCCTTGCCTGTGAAGCCATTTTTATGCAGCGCAATGATGGCTGCATGCGTTTCTTTGCAGGTCACCATGGTTAACAATGAAAGAACAATGATTTCAAGCATCACCCTCCTTTTAACATGTCAAGTCTGCCATTCTAACCCAATCAGCCTGACATAATGATCTCCAGCCTTGTGCTCGTCAACATTCTCACCTGAGTTAACAAGACGATTACTGAAATGATCTCAGCAGGTCCTTTAATGACAGCAATGAAATGCAGTGGAAAGTTTTTTTTCGGGATTAAGTTAATTTTCATAGCAAAGAAGGACTATGCAATTCATCTGATCACTCTTCATAACATTCTGGAGTATATGCAAATTGCTATTATAAAAACTTAAGCAGCAACTTTTCCAATTTCCAATATTTATGTAATTCTCAAAACTTTTGGCACGACTGTATGTATAATGCATGTAAGTGTTGCAGGCAAAACTCCATTTTTATACTGAAAGTAGAAGCTGGGAAAATTGTGGCCCTGAAGGGATGGCTAGCAAAAATACTCAAATAGGCTGTGGCATTCGAATGATGATTGATTGGTATAATCAGGCACAAAATGTGGAAATAAACAAACATACAAAAAAAAATTACCACATCATTACACCACCTTTCCCAGCCTGAAATGTTGGAACAAGTCAAGTTGGGTCTATGGAACCATGCTATTGGTGTCAAATTCTGAGCCTACAAGGATCGTATTAATCAGACCATGCTATTTTTTCCCCCAGTCTTCAACTGTCCATTTTTGGTGTGTCCACTGTGCCCACTGCACCCTGAGCTTTCTGCTCTTGGTTAACACTACATCTTCTTCTGCTGTTGTAGCCACACCCCAAGGTTTGATGTGTTGTCCAATGTGCAATGCTTTACTGCTCACCACAATTATACAGAGTGCTCATCTGACTGTAGCATTCCTGTCAGCTCAAACCAGTCTGGTGATTCTTCAATAATTCTCTTTGCATATCTAGTGCACCTGATTTATTACTACAACATTCTATGTAAAAGCTGCTAGATGCTGTTGTACATGAAAGAAATCCAAGGATATCAGCAGTTATAGAAATATTCAAACCAGCCCATCTGTCACCAACTATCATGTCATTTTCTAAATCACTGAGCATTCTGATGTTTGATGTGAACATTACTTGAAGCTGCTGGCTGGGATCTATATGATTTAATACAACTGGCTAATTAGAATCATGAATGAGTAGGTATACAGGTGTGCCTTATAAAGTGCCAAGTAAGAGTATATAAAAGGAAAAATTAACACAAATCTTTATATAAATATGTACTGACAGAATGTTGGGAAATATTAGGGACTTAAGAAAGACATGTCATGTCCCAGTACTGCAGTAGTAACACATCTATATGCAGGGCACACACAAAGCACAGGGTTCCATCATGTTTTTAGGAGTCTACTTTAAGAAATCGTGTTGGTACAAGCCTATCCCTGAACTGGCAAAAATGTAATCTGCTAAAGAAAATATATTTTAGACAGCTTGTGGAATCGTCTCACCTTTTTATTTTTCTCACATAGGTCTTTGAGCAGGGCATCCAGCTCGTTCTCATCCATATAACCATTCCTGTCCTGGAGGAGACAAAGGAAACCAAGAATGGAGGTAAACACATATGTTTCTCAGATACACTGTATAGTCAGTCAGTATGCCATTTTACTGCCATGGCATTCAGTAATTAGAAATGCTTCCTGTCAAACTCTCTGTGATGAAAGAATGAGAGAAAGCAGGCATTGCTGATTGGTTTTGCACAGAGTCAGTCCAATGATACACCAGCTGTTACACTGCTTATTCCATGCTACAAACAAATGAGGTTAAAAAGTGAGTGACTTAAGTTTACTGCTTGGAAGAGCCAAGCTGGTCTTGCTAATGTTAATGATGTGAAACTGCTTGCCGTACGCATCACAGAGGGGGTATCATTCATCACACACTGTCATTATGAACCTGAATGCAGTCTTGTGACTCCTTGCCAGTTCCATCAGAACGATGGGGACAGCTTAATGGGGGGAAAATTAATCAGGAAAAACAATATATGGCCAAACCAGATGTGTGTCCAATGTGTCAACAGCATGCCAGGACGCCTCATAGTTCTGCTAATGAGTATGTGCTGTCTTCTTTTATGCCAAATCTCTTCCTGGGTATTCAGATATCCCAGCAAACTACATTGTGTGAGAAGAGAGGTGAGTGTGCAACCTGAAGCTGCCAGTCAATAAGGATCAGAGGTGCTGTCATCAGCAGCGCAGAATTCGCCCTATTCAGGGACACACTAATACATTGTGGTGAAGCCAGAGCCAAGAGCTCCAATAGTGCTGGAGGTGATATCCAGACAGGACACACTCTATGCATACTAATAACTGCTACCTTAAGGACCCAAAAATAGACACACATCTTGAGAATGCCTCACTGACCGGTGTAATTATGTTTTAATGCTCCTAAATAGGCTAAGTCATTATTTTATATAATCATGCTTATAGTCACACACAAAGATGAACATTTTGCAAGAAATTACCTTATCATATAACTCAAAAACCTTGTTGAAGTCTTTTCTGGCCATTTTTACTCCCTGTAGGAAGAATTAGTGGAACATTATTGCTGTTAAATCTAATCAGAGTAACTGCATCACATCTAAACATATTCAAGCTTTATAATGTCTGACCTGAAATTTCAGTAGAAAGTTTTCTTGGTCCGGCAGTAGCCTGTTGTTGTAAAGTTCATGTAATTAGCAATGCTGAAATAGAATTTGATCCAATAAACAGTCATCATTTTTTGTTACGGAATGATGAGACAAACCTTGCCATTTCTGCCAGACACAATTTCCCATCATTATTCAAATCGAAAATCTTTAGCTGCAAGAAAAAAATAAAGAACATCTCATTAGCATAGCAACGTAACTTTAATTTAAATAAACCACTGCTGTGACTATTTGTGGTTCTTCTACCGTGGTAGATGTGTATTCCTCTAACTTCTTGTCATCAAAAGGTTTCTTTGCTCTCTGAAGCAGGTCTCTCAAAAAATTCTGAAATAATAGTGACAATGAATTCTCATTAGGACTCAGCGAACAAATCAGCTTTAGAGTTACCACATTGTGCTCTTTTAATAAACTGATGATTGAATGGCTGCTTAAGAGCATTAGATTTGTCTTAAAGGTGTCTATCATGCTGTCTACAACCCCACTGTATATCCTGCATGCTCTAGGTTATTGACCTGTTGTCTTTCCTACTGTTTGGAGAAATAAACCTTTAAAGACATAATTTACTAAATCAGAAACTGGAACGATATCAAAATCTCTGAATTATTAACTGAATTCTTGCTCTTTCACTTTGCTTTGTAACCTTATTGGGTTATATTTATGGTTCAGTGGAAGTGACACAGCCTCTCACAAGTCTTTTCATGCACTTCAGTAAAAATAGTGTTAAGACGCCCAACGACACATAGTATTATTGTCCACAGAAAAGGCCAGCTCTTGACAGAGTGGTAATGGTTCACTTGGCTATAACTGACCAGGTCATAAATCAAAGTCTTACATCTAAAACTCCCTGTCATATGTAATCGAAAAAGGTCAGCAGTGTTTCTAAACGACAAATCAATACGGGATCTGTGGAGTGAAAGTCGGCAGGTACTTTTTGGAACATTGCCCTGAAGGGTTATATTTCAGTTACACGGGCAGCCCTGGTATATAAGGCTGAGAAAATATACAGAGCCCTGAGGTGCACGTTTTTGGCAGAGGTGGATGATTATTAAACTTGTACCTCTCAGATCAGGAAACCAATTCTTCTTACCTTAAGCTCATCAGCTTCTATGTAGCCACTGTGATCAGCATCATAATTCCTCCAGGCCTATTAGAGAGAGAGAGAAGCTTTGGGTTAGAGTAAATGTCTTCATTAAATGAACAAGCAAAATGACATAGAAGAAAACTACTTCTAGAATTGTAGCACATTGTCTATTTCTTTTTTACTATTAAAATTGCTAATTAGAACTTTTAAACAATCCACATCCACTTGTATTTTCAATTCTGGCCTTATCACAAGCATGTTTCACTTAAGTTATTTTACATTTGTATTATTTAAAGAAATTATTCTATGTACAAGACTTTGGTCAAATTCTTTTAAACATGTTTTTAATAATCAAGCTTACTTTCTGTAATATTTTTAAGCAATTCATGCTGAACTTCAACACAAGTACCTCCATAAATTCTGTACAGGATCTCAGTTGTTGACGGAAAAATAGCAAGAAGTTTTCCTCTGTGGGTAGTATTTGTACCAACTGCAGCAAAAAAAAAAAAAAAAATTATTATTATTTTTTTTTTTTACAAATGTCAGATACAAAAATAATGTCCTTTACTGAATTTACAGTGTTGATCAATAGGGTTAATGAGCACAAAACAGGTCACTGATTTCAATAATTACTTCTCGCTTATCTGGCTGAAGTGGTTTGCTAAGTAGAATCAGCTGGTTTAGTTAATAGATGAAACAAATATATGAGGTACAAAAATGGTTACAACTATGGAACTCTCAAGTGAACTGTGAACTGATATAGCAGATTTCTGCACATGATTTCAGGAAGCAGCTAAGCAGGCATGGATTGAGTGTGTGACACCAGAGTACTACAGAATGCAGTTTGTGACTCTGTGCTCAGTCGGATCCAGCAGGTTTTAAAGAATAAAGGACTTCATACTTCATGCAATTTAATTGCATGAAATAACAAATTATTCTTACTATCTTTGTTTATTTAGTCTCTATTTTAAGAAATTGTGAGAATGCCATTAAAATTTTTTATTTCACATTGTCTCAATACTTTTGGCCACAACTGTACTATAATGGTTGTTTTGATTCTATGAATAAATCAATTGGACAGAAAATGTGTCTATCACATTAAGTTTATCACAGGACATCAACTCGGGTATAAAACATTTGAATTACATTGTAGTTCCTGAGATAGAGTCGCTGTACATTGCAGGAGCTTTTACTTCAAAAGCTTTTACAGCTCTCTGTGGCCTTTGCCTGAAATTGGCAATCTAACCAGACAATGTCTAGACTGGGAATTATAATTTATTGGTCAAGTGCAGGCTTGTGCACTCCAGCTGTCCCCTTTGATGTGTATTCATGTCTTGAAAGTTTTGGAGAAATAAACTCTTCTCAATTTAATTATGGGAATCCTGAAAAAGTGGTCTTGAGTGTTATCTGATTTAGCCGTTCAGATTTCCTTAGCCTGAGCTAACCACTAGGCACAAGCCATTTGTTATGAGCCACAACTTTACTGGGTCAAAAAGGTATACAATTTACAATACATGAAAAGAACAAACAGAATGAGGTAATTCCAATTGTATAATACAAGTAAGACGATTATACTTTACCTCAATAATATCTATTTTTCCATCAGCATTTTTTTCATATTCTTCCACGAAAGCCCTCATTTGATCTGTTAGTTCCTGTCAAATATTCATAATAGGAACAAAAGATATTAGTTACTATAATGAGGAAAATAAAACTAAATTCTAACAAAGGTCTAATTCTACCATTCTGTTATAATGGTATCTGAATCTGGTTATACAGTTTAAATGGACGGTATGTTCACCTCTCACAGAACAGTTCTGTATGGGTTTATGCATATTGCTGCAAAACATAGATATCAATCACTAACTACACTATTTGTGCAATACATTTGTTGTGTTGTGGTTGTGATGGTATTGTTGTCTTAAATTATGGAAAAAACTAACTTGTTTCCTAGATGTTCCACAAAACTAAATTTAGCTATAGCCAGATAACCTGTATGATGCGCAGTATAAGCAAAACATTGTGGTATGAAATAAAGTGGAAATCTTAAATTAAATAAAATGTCTTTATGTGATTATAGACAATTATCTTTATGTGAATCTGTTTTTCCAAGCTAATTTTAAAATAAAGTGCTTCTCTTTTCTTTAAAATAAGAACATTGCAAATGAGCCATCATTGCTTGCAGGAAATGAAAAAAAAAAAACCCTTGATATTAGCAGATTTTAATATACATAAACAATTAATCAAGAGCATAATATTCAGAAGATCCAGTGGTAATTTTTTATTAACCACCACTGTTTCTGTACCATTGAATATTACACAGTGAACTGTGCATAGTAATGTTTCTTTCACAGTCCTGTTTGTTAAATACTCAAACAATAGTGTTATTCTAGTTTCTTGTGCATATTTACATACAGAGTGACTTGAGTGCTTTATATGTTGTTAAACAATCATGCAAACTGGGAAATTATTATTATGTATTGCACAAATATATACAGTATAATGCCAACATGATTTGAATAAGCAATGCCAAAATCATTAAATAAAGTTATTTATCTTATATGCATTTACATTGTAAATCTTAGTAGAATCAATCATGGCAAATTGATTAATTAAACATGGGAGCTATAGGCTAATTGTTTTTAATTTCCTTACTTAACATTGCACATCATGAGACATGGTGCCTGGTGACACTTACAGTAGCTTGCATAGAGATTTCATTGCACCTAGTGGTTAAAGACGGGGACTGCAATAAGTGGTTATAGAAGTTCACTGGGGCAGGAATCATGCTAACCTATGTGAAGTGCCTATTATTAAAAAAAATCTAATTTTTCAGTTTTCAAAAATTTTGGGGGAGTACTTTCAACTCATTTGTGCGGTTTTAAAGATAAATGTGAAACATGGTTAATGTGTTTACCTTTCAGTGACATGCATCTAAGCCCATTTAATACAAGCTACTCAACTTTATATCAGATGACTATGTTTCTGAGTCTTAACTGACAGTTACAGGGTTTCTCTAAAAATGCACTAGATAGTAACCTTTACGTTTTTGGTAAGTATTTATGTTGTAATTAATACCAAATCAAATTAATAAAATAAAGCTAGCTGCTGCTAGTTAGCTACATTAGCGTTTGTCCACAAAAGGTCCTTCTTTAAAGTGCTTTAAAGTGCTGGACAAGGGTATGAATAAAAACATCTGACCTATTTGTTGTGGGTTATAACCTCAAATTAAAAGTATTAAGGTCAAACGTTGACCCTGTGATTGAAAACATTTCTAAGTAAAAATGCCCATCACTTTTGGAGGACTGATTATACAGTACCTCTACCCATTGCCTCTACTAATTTATCCAGCTATATTCTACATTCATTCTTTAATTCCACTAACAGCTGGAACCAACACCTAGAAGACCTAATACCTCCCAAACCTCCCACACACAAAAAAAAATCAATAAATCAATGCTACCCCCCACTTTACTATTTTATATATCTAATAATATCTTCTTTTTATCTTCTTTCTTTTTTTCTATTCTGCTTTAAGTTATAAAAAACAAGGATTGAACTGCCTTTGTGTGAGAAATTTGCCATATAAAAAAAAAATAATTTGCCTTGCATTGTTCCTACCCTTACCCCACTCAGAGATAAACTCGTTGTCTATTTCCAATAAAGCCTTGATAGGAGAAATACAGTAAGGCCAGGTAATTATTTCATTATATCATACAGAATCAACACCAAGCTTCCTGAATATCACAACTGACATTGCAAGATATAGAAAGAGCAAAAATAACATATAATAACAATAATAATAAAAAAATCCATGTGTTGGTGTGGGGGGATAAAAAATTATTTTCAATTGACACTGATAACCTCATCATGAAACATGGGAGTGCAAAATAATAATAATAATAATAATAATAATAATAATAATAATAATAATAATAATTACAATTTATTTTGATCTCATGTTAAATTTGTATTCTCTGTAGCCGAAAGAAGGAAACCACAACTCTCAAGACCATTTTTTTGCATTTATTGCTTTATGAGCACTTACCAGACCTGCTTGTTTCCGAGCTTGCTGAAGTTCCTTAATAAAGTTCTGTAACTCCTTTCCCTCGATATACCCATTACCTGGGAGAATTCAAATGGCAGTGATATCAGTAACAATTTAGAATGAGTGTGAATTTAGATATGTAGTGCATTGAATTGTCTTATTGTAGCTTATATTTTAACATAATTAACCGGATAAACTTCTGTACAATTTAACGCTATTAAATTGTATTTGATACAATAACAAGATTAGGGTAAATTTCACGTAAAAAAAAATTCTTGCAGGAAAAAAAGTTGCAAACTCGCTGAAAAAAAGAGAAAGAAATCAAGCAAATATTCCACAGAAATAACTTCACATTCTTCGTTCCATGAATTGAGGACACATTACCGTCATTATCATAATGATGAAAGATATCCAGGAACTGAGAGGCAGAAATCTCCACTCCCTGAAGGTAAGAGTTGGCCATGTTTCCCGCGCTGGTCCTGATGCGATGTTCTGACACTGAGACAGCGCCGCTCTGATCGCCGCACTCTCGCTATATAAACCAAGATAACGGCACTATGCAGGATCACACGGGACAAAATTTCACCCTCACCTTTCAGCTCAGCGTCTAAACACGCACGTGACAAATCTTGTTTTCTGATAAAGCCCTCCTCCAACATGATGCTTATACCTGCTCAAAAAAATGAAACCGTTTCTGCTTAATGTATTGGAAAGAGAAATTGCATAAGATAATTTAAAAAAATATATAATTTTAAATAAACTAATTTCCATATTCCAATATAAAATCCCAATTTTCTTTGCTTATGAACAGGATATCATGCAAAAACTGGTGAGCTGGTTAACCATAGTTGGAGAATACATATGAATGATATAATACCTGCATGCCTTACTCCAAAACATAAAAAGAAAAAAATATCAATATTAATAAATATTGTTATTTTTTAATATTTACAACTGTTTCATAGATATATTTCGATTGTTTCTTGTTCCAATTATAAACGTAGTGCTGTTGAGGCACCAGAAAGATGTGCCATTGCTTTTTGTCTCCAAAGGAAGCAAAATAATATTTGTGTAATGTAATTCTGCGCTTATCACGTTTCAGCAGCGCTGAGAATATATGGGTTTCCTCCGGGTACGTCAGTTTCGCCTTACAGTCTTAAGATATGCATTGTAGGATGATTGTTTTTCCCAGATTGCCCATAGTGCATAATTGGGTATGCAAGTGTGTGTGCCTGTGCCCTGCAATAGTTTAGCACCCCATCTAAAATGTCCCCTGCTTTGTGCCCTGAGTTCCTTGGGATAGGCATCACAATATTGCACACACCCCCATGGCCCTTGACAGGAAATGGGGTATGGAAAATGTATAAAAATGTATTTCACGTATATAAATTATATCACCATGATCTGATCATGGTGTTTCTTTTGTTATGATCATGGTTTTCATTCTCACCTGAAATGGGGAAATTAGGCACAAATTTTGTCCCAGAAGACCCACCATTCCAGGCTGCTGTGCCGCGCTGTCCTCCTCCCCTCCGCATGCTGCCAGGATCCTAAGCGCCTGTGCGCTTCTGCAGTCTTGTGGTCACAGGTAGCGACGAGTCACACACGCTGGTCTGCACAGATGTGAGTGGAATTTAAATTAGGATTTGCTCTTCATGCTGTGGTTTGAAATGAAGACACATGACAATCCCATTTACCAGCAAAACACTTTATGAGCAACATCTGGCACCTAAAAATGGCATAAAACAATCTGACATGCTTCACATGCGCCCTAAGGCACAGCTGTTATGACTGCCAGGGAAGTGCCTAGTCATTCAGCATAAGGCCCATCAAGCTTAGCAGTCATACAACACTTGCTGTGTTATCTGAATAATTCCTAACACCCTATCTCTAAACCCAACAAAACATTTTATTTAATGCTCATACCTACTGCTGGGCATTAATTGGCCTATTGTTTTATTATTATCTTATTTTAAATATGTAATATGTATTTTCATTCCATATTAACCTCCCCAAATGTTTAGTCTAATAGTATTCTTAGTCTCTTACCCAGTGAACCAGTATGAGGTAGGTATGTATTTGTTGATGAACATTTCTGTAAGTCAATTTGTAAAATAATTTGATTATAATCAATGAAGATTGTGTGTACATTCTCAAAGTGGCTCTGTAGTATTGGTAGTGTTTGTCATATGAAAGGCCAGGGTTTAATTTCCAACCAAGGCCCGAAACCCAGCCACTGAAGGCAGTGCTGGTTCCAAGCTCAGATAAAAAGGGGTATAGTTTCAGGAAGAGCATGCTGGTAAAACCTATGCCAACTTGTGTGTAGATTGGATTGTCCACTGTGTTGATTCCTTGACAGTAGCAGCTGAAAGCACAATATCATTTAATATGTGGAAATTTACTGTAGCAACCCCTTTAGGCCTAAATCAATGCCCAAACCAGCCAGCTCAGTGACAGAGATTTTCAAGGTTGTTTAATTCAATGCTCATTCAGATGTTCAACAGTTTTACAATAAAAGTTTTTTATTTAGCTACTCATCGCAATCCAAGCAACTGGAGGCAGTGTTATGATCTGGAGTTGCTTCACTTGGACAAATCTTTGAGGAGTATCATTATGGTGCAATGAAATGAAATCAGCTGACTACCTGAATGTACTAAATGACCAGGTAAATGATCATCTCAATGGATCTTTTCTTCCCAGATGGCACAGGCATATTCTGTGGCTTATACTGTGAATGAGTGGTTCTCAGAGCATGAGCAATCATGTTCACACATGAACTGGTCACCCAGTGGTTTTTATTGGGGTTCAGGTCACGGCATTGGCACAGCTAAAAAAATCATTTTTGGCACCCAAGTTCTTCCAATCCAACCTTGGTGAACCATGTCTTCATGGAGCTTGCTTTGTGCACAGGGGTATTGTTATGTTGTAAAAGTCCTCTTAGGCTACATTCACAATATCAACCTGAAGTGACTCAATTACTAATTTTTACCTTAATATGACACAGATATGATTTTTTAAATCAGAAGCCGAAAGCACAAATCGAAGGTTTTACGATCTTTTGTTTAGATTTGAGTCCTTTTGTAATGAGGTCCTACATCTTATATATATATCTGATATATAGTGACTTGATATATAGAGAATTGCCAGATTGGAACTTATGTGACTTTTTGCCTCTGTGCACGCAGTGTGGGGATTTCACAGCAGAGCTAGCAATAGCTGCTAAATGAGATAAAGCGAGGCATCTGGCTTTCTTCCTTCTTCTGGACAACAACTATTACTGCTGACTAACTGTTTGCCATCCTCCAAAGGCAAATCCCAAACATTTTTGCAAAATTCACATCCATTGTTTGAAATTAATATGAGTGGTCGCATAAACTAATGATGTACTTTAACTCAGATAATGTGAGCAAAGATGTACAGTATTGATGTGCACACGTGCCATTTCAGAGGACAGATCCATAAATATTACATTCAGATAAAAGTCCCTTGCTGTTTTGAATTTGAGCTGTCAGGACATGTATATTTGATCTGGTGTGGTTTGTAATGTGAATGTTTAGTTAAAGTGAAGAAAAATTAGAAATGTTGTTGCTTACTCAGACATTAAATATAACTGTGTACTGTACCTGCATCTTTGTGGCAAACATTTGACTGAAGGGCCACAAATTGGTAAGAGCATTAAGTGTTTAACTTTTAAACATATATTCTATACATGGTAAACATAATAACAGAAAAAAAATTATAACCCAGAAAAACACAAAAATTATGTTAAGACCAGAGACAAATTGCTACTTTTCTGGTTAACACTGTCATACCTGTTGGTGAACTGTATTTATTATTTGATTCCTGACAATCTGAAGCAATCTCCTAAAAGGTTTATGAAAATTATTATAATTTATTGTAGGATCTTAATTCAGCTCATTTATCAGTGACTTTTCATGGTGTTTTCGTTATTCTTTGCATGTGAACAAGCTGATTAGCTCAGCTTGAATTGTGTGACCAGAGTCTTAATTGCACCGTATGTGTTATTAGCAGTGCTCTGTGCCAGACAAATCAGATGCTGGTTTACATGTTTCATAAAGGTAGCACTCTTGGCAAAGCAGATATACAGTACATCCCTAGAAATGTCTAAAAGATCAAGCTAAAACATATTTTTGTTTTTTGCAGAAGTGCCTTCCTCCTTCACCACCGTTGCCAGTACTGTAGCTGAGTTACAAGATGCAGTCTGTATCCATGCATGTACTGTACAGTAGTTCAGTAAATGATGACAGTGGTAGTCATTTAGACCCTGCATGTTATTTATCCACAAGTGACAGACAGTTAAAATTGACACACCAGATGTGTTGTGAGCAATATGAAACACACCTGCAGAGTGTGATGTGAGAAATTCATATCACAGGTTAACAAGTACATGGTCACACCAACATTTGGTAACATATGTAGTGCCTTTTCTTTAGAGGAAATATAGCCAAGTTATTTCATGTCATATTAGCAATCGGAAAATCTCATTACCTAGTTTATTATCCAGCAAATCAAATAATAAGAGATCACAAGAGCCAATAAGTGAAGTTGACATATAATCACTCATAACTACTGTAATTCAAACAAATTCTGAAATTCCACCATTTATTTTTCAATGTATTTATTTCTCTCCTGAAACATGTACCACAAATAGTTTAATCAAACTAATGACTTTCATCAACACTCACTAAATACTAACTTAATTTATTGGAAAACTTTCCCACTGCATATATTTTTCTCACATACTTCCAGATCAATTAGCAATTTTTATTTTGCAATTCCTCTTTATTTTGTTGCATATTCAGCTTGCAGACTAAGAGTAAAGGAAGAGGTTTTGTAAAGAATATGTCATTTTTTTTTAGCATAGTTTATTTCTAAAAGGACCAAAAATGACAGCCTAGGTATATCACCCACCAAACTATCTAACATTTGTATTCTGTAGTCCCACTTAATCATATGTTATCTCCAACTGGCTGCAGACTATAGTGCACTTTGGATAAATATGTATTCTCTCCAGAATAGTTTATCTTCATGCAGCAGTAAACTTGTGACAGCCCCTGGTATATCAACAATCAGACTGTTTTACATTTTGTTCAACCGATTTCCAAACACTTCCATTTAAGAACAGTGGACGACTTGGAAATATAAAATTGCTGCTTCTGAAACTGAAGTTTGCGGACTCATTTCCTCACAAGGCTAAGCCTCTCATGTCCCGTCATTTTTTCTTTGAGTGCGTATGAGTATTGAGTTCAGATGGATGTGCTGTTTAAAACTGAAGCCAGATTTTAAATGAAGTCGACCTCTTTTCCGCATAGCTGCCAAAATGTCACAAAACTATTGGAAATGACTACAGTCTTCTGCTGACTCAACCCATTAGCAGTGCGGTGCTTTGCATAAAAGTAGAACTGAATTGACCTTCTAAGAAAATCAAATAAGGTCACTGGCAGTACTAAATCCACAATACTGAATGGTATTACTACTACTTTAACAAAAGTCCTGGTCAAATAGAGAAACCATATCTTAAAAAAATATCTTCTGCGGTTGCCATTAAAATGTTTAATGTACAGTAGTACATTTGGAAAAAAAAAAACTTATTTCACTTATGTGTTCGGTGCATGTTGTAAAGACAGATACGGTAAGGCTTTATCCGTACATTATTATACCGCGCAGGTCAGTCAAATTAAGAAACTTCAAGTTTAGTGGATATGAAATAGTCAGAGACAACAAATTTAACAAATCCTTGTGTGAAATATAAATTTGAAATTTGAAGAAGTTAAAAAAAAGGGAAAGAGTTGTATAAAGGAATTTGTTTAGCTGCAGAAAATCAACACATCATAAATATTTGTGAAATTAGCCTAAATGGAACTGACATTTTAAAGGGCAAATCCAGAGGTGCTGTAATTGCCATCTTGATTTGTATTGCATCACTTAGTTTCCCATTAATGCAAGCCTCACAAAGAAAGATTAATTCGATTTTATTTAGGCTTTGATGGTTTCTTTTTAATGCATGGCCAAGCAACAGTCAAATGGAAACATTTGATTATTTTCAAAAAATGAATACATTTCTTTCATATGCCTGCTACAGCACATGGCTTTATTACAAATTACAATAATGATGCAGGAGCAGGTGCCTTGTATGAATGTAATAAGTACACACAGGATTATACTCACAGGATTTGCACTAAGCAGCTGTGTGGCCTTAAGAAAACTACTTGTTACTGAAGCTAATGAGAAAAAAGGCTTCAGTTTGCAAGGAAGCATGTACTGTACAGTGGATCACTGGTCATGTGATCTGATGAGCTCAGATTGACCCTGTCCCAGAGTAATGGGTTCATCAGGGTAAGAAGGGAACCGCATAAAGTGATGCACCCATCTTGGATAATAGCCACTTGCACGGTTGCTTCAGTTCGTCATGATGTTACTGTATGCGCCAATGAAATGAAAAATCTGACTCAATCAATATATTTTTTTCCTTCCCTCACAGCATGCACATATTCCAGGATTCAAGGGGTCAAAAAGTGGTTCTGAAAGCATGAAGAATTATTTTCACACATAAGCTGGCCAACACATTGCACGTTGTAAAAACACAGTCCTAAAGTTTGTCAAACAAAGTCTTTTTATGTCCAGGAAATGCATATTCAACTTATTGTTGGACTGTGGCAAATTTAAAATCCAAACTTCTAGCCTTCTCTTGTTAGTTTGTCTAACTTTCATTAAATGCAAATTTATTTTAGCATATTAGCACTTTGCAGAAAAGCAGCACAACTTATGTTTGAGGCATGCAAACATAAGTTACAAAATACGCTTTTCTTTATTTTGTTATATTCGGCAGTATTTGCCATAAATTCATGTTGTAGCTCAGATCTTCATTTTGTAAACACTTGCTCTCTCTCTCTCTCTCTCTCTCTCTCTCTCTCTCTCTCTCACCAAACACACACACACACACACACACACACACAGTAAACATCCTGTCACAGCTTTAGCAGCTGATGTTACAACATCTCTTCTCAGTTTGCAGAGCAACAGCTACTTGATTAGAAATGCAGCAGCCTCCTGCTAGTCATTGTGCCTTGCCAACTGGGTTTATTGAAGATGCCATGACATGGTTGAATAATGATCGATTATCAACCCTGAAAAAAAAAAACACCACCCTGTGGAGGTGAGCCCACTTGAGATGGCCCTATCACATACTTACTCAGGTTTCATTGTTTCTACCAATAGATTTTCAGCACGCTGACTACATCTATGTGTCTGTAAGGTTTATAATTTTTATAATGCCATTTTCATTCTTTCCCTTCTTTGTTTTTCAGGTGGCTAAGCACACTGTCTTTGCTGTCTTTGTGGTGTTGCCGATGTGCTTGTTCTCTATAAGGGGCAGTTTGCTCTTTCAGCTGAGAAGTCTTTGCACATGCAGTCGGAAAGGTCTGACAGCACAATATAAAACAGCTCAGTAGCAGTGAGTCATTTCACTGTGTAATGCAGGTCCCTGCACCATACTGTAGGAGTATATTCAGGGGTTTCATCTATCTTTCCTTTGCCTTATACTAAATATAATAGTGACTTGCAATGCAAACGAGGTTGTTCTGAGAATAGTCAAAAAATAATGTTTATTATAAATCATTTGAGGCTGTTTGCATTAATTGGTTACTAATTGTTTTATCCTAGGGGTCACCACATCATATCATTTGATCCACAACATCTGGCACAGGTTTTATGCTGGATGCCCTTGCTGTCCGCTTGCAACCCTCCCATTTTCTATCTGGGCCATCACTGCCCCTGAAATGATTACTAGTTAAATCCTTTTTTGTTTTTTGAACATTTTTATTTACAACCACAATACTGAACATCAGCTTACACAAGATTTGTGAAAAATAGATTGTTGCTACAATTGTAACAAGCTCTGTCGACCAATCATAGAAAAAAAACTGCATAAATTCAGGCTGCCTGAGTCCATATGAAGGATGTCTAGCAGCTGTTGATGGTCTCCACTTGGTCGGAGCGAGCAATAAAAGTGTTGAGCACATTTTGGAGCATCTCAGCCCTCATCTTGCTGATATGAAGCACCTCCTCGTGGTTGACCTTCTCCTCATTGCTGTAGTCCAAGGGTACCTTGTTGGTAATGAGAGACAGACCTAAGACACGCAAGCCACAGTGCTTGGCCACCGTCACCTCGGGGATTGTGCTCATACCTACAGGGATGGCAGGAGACAGATTCTTAATTAAATAGTGACTTAATTATTATTACTGAAACCCACCAAAGAGCAGCTTGCACTCTATTATTAATAAGACTGAACAGTTCTGTTTTGCATTCCTTAATGAGGATAATGAACACTTTGCTGGATACTCAGCCATCATTGTAGGAACAATGCATGTAAGTGTATTAAACATTCAGAGATTACAATACGATGATCCCTTGCGAGACTTGTGAGCTCCTCATGAAACCATCAATGAGGCCAATTAAAGATGATTTGATAAATGTTTTAAAAAGAGCACGGAAAGTGGGAGTAGCTGTAGTTGAAATGTAAGTTTTAATACCCTTAGAATTATATACTCACTCACTCATTCATTCATCGTCTATACCGCTTTTTCCTGGGTTCAGGTTCCCGGGGGACCTGAAGCCAATCCCAAGAGACATAGGGCACAAGGCAGGGTACACTCTGGGCAGTGCCAAACCATCACAGGGCACACACATACACTAGGTTTATATACTTTCTAACCAATTTGCTTGTTAATTACAGAATAAGTAGTTCACAATGAAATCAAACAGAGCAACATTCTCTTACAATAAGTACATATGATGGCACAGACATACCTAATGTGCTTTACAATTGTCTGCATAAATTCAGTCTGAGTCCATATGAAGGATGTCTAGCAGCTGTCGATTGTCTCTCCGCGGTGGGAGCGAGCAATAAAAGTGTTGAACACATTTTGGAGCATCTCAGCCCTCATTTTGCTCATATGAAGCAGTTCCTTGCAGGTGTAGTTTTCCTTACCTACGGAGTCGCTTCCAAGGATATGCAGCATTCGTGCCTCAGCCACAGTCTCAAAGTTGGGTCCACTGACCATACAGTAAACTCCTTCCCGCACAAAGTCAGAATAGCCCAGCTCAGTGCTGATGTCCAATGCCAACTTTCTTAGGTCTTTGCTATATGCATCAGACATACATGGGAACCTGATCCCAAATCTAAAAGAGATGAAGAATAAAGCATGATATACATAGTCATATCTAAAGCTCATAAATACAATTCTATAATAATCATTAACAAGACACTTGAAATACTTCTTTTCTAGCAAATAAATTCTAGCTCTCTACACTGCGCCCTGTAATGCATTTCATTGCTCTGTCTTCTACACTCTAATCTAAAGAGAATCCTTTTTTGTGCCAAAATTGTACTCTAACTATCCAAATGTACAGTATATAGTACAAACTCATGTAATATGGTTTACATTTTATTTTCCATATTCAGTAGGCTAATTACATTTGTGTCATCTGCCACTTCAAGGAGAATCATTTTTAAAAATCTGGTACTTTAAATGTGTGTTTATTTAGCCACATTTGCGTAATCTTTGTTTTGCAATTACCCAAAATTTTTTGTGTCTCTCAGTCCCTACCTTTCATCATTGGGCCCACATAGTGGATGCTGTCCAGCAAACCCTGGCAAGTTAATATGGTCCTTGATGACCATAATATCACCCACTTTGAAATCCTGACAGAGGCCCCCTGAAGCATTTGTTACAATAATCATCTCTACTCCCATCAGCTTGAACATCCGCACAGGTAATGTGACCTAGAGACAGAATATACAGAAACAAATTCGATTTATGAGGCATTTGTGAAGTTTTTTTGTTTTTTTAATTGCTTCATTGTATGAGAATTCAAACTAGGACTTTTGCTTGTGCAGAATAACAGAATACAATTACCGTATAAGAGTAAAAACATTTAACGCCTTTTATTTGCTTATAAAATCACCTACTAGACTAATGCACTTATCCCAGTGTTTCACTAGTGTTTGGATACATCAAGGTTGAATGTTTTCTCAGTACTCGGGAGCCATGATCGGACTGCCTGTCTGAAATACTGACCTCCCAGGAAATGAGTTCCTTTAATGTGCAAGTGGTGTTCATGAATGATTGTGTGTAATGTACAGTTCAATCATTCAGATATGTCTCATCTACAAATGGGTGACTAGTTATCTGTTGATTTTCAAGGATTAGGCATTAAACTCGTTGAATGCTCATGGGAATGATTGCAGTGGGATCTGAGCCACCTCGGACAGGATCATCATTTATGGACATATGTCCTTCTTTAAACTGTTTGCACCATTCAGATGTTTTATTGCAGCTAAGATTCTCGTCACCATACCGTCCTTGAGGCCTTCTATAAATATTAATCAGTTAATTAGTTTACTGTTTTTTCATCACAAGTCATGGTTTGTCTATCAACCGAAAGAGTTCAAGGTCTCTTCTATAGTGTTTTCCAGTATGAATTGTGTACCATCTTGCAGTCTTCCAAAAGTCTTCTTGCAGTCTACCCTGTAGAATAGGGTATTGAGTTATTGGGATTATATATACACTGGGTGCAAGATGGAAGGATTTACCCCAAATGGGAAATGAGATCCAGGCACTAAGCAACAAGCACACACATTCACACACAAAAGTGGGTAATTAATCAATGAACCTATATACATATTTTTAGATAGTGAAAAAAAAAAAAAGAAAAATCAGTAGAACAGTAAAAATCCACATACAGTACTGCAGAACAAATTACTCAAATCATGGATCATGGGTTTGTGAGGGGTACACACTCTCACTACACACTAAAGACAACCTGAATTAAAAACTGACCTTTTTACTTTGTTTGTTCATGTTCCTGGTGCCACTAATCAATTAAAAGACACAATTCCTATTTTCATCCAAAATCAAAATGCAATGAAATTCACACATTGCTAAATGTCTGCTGATTATCTAATCAACATGCAAACTCATATCAGGTTTTACCTAGCCCTTATTCACCAATTCAAATAAAACCAAAAACAAATATAGTTGCAAGCAACCATGACGGGCCCAAGCATCCTGTGCAATCGCCACCCTGGGCGCACCGCACAACCTGTGTTATTCGAGTGTATTAAGACCTTGAAAAGATGTGTGAGAGATGTGTGTATGTGCGTGCGTGAGTGTAAACATTTGTAATATGGGTGTATGCATGTGTGCATGTGTGTGATGTATGAGTGTGTCTGCGTGTGTGTGTGAGAGTGAGGGAGAGAGGTGTGCAACGTGTGGATGTCAGTCTGTGTGTGACAAGTAAATGTGCTTGTGTTTGTGCTTGTTTGTGTGTATGGTGTGTATTAACATTAGTGATGTGTGTGTTAGTATGTGTGTGTCTGTGTGTGTGTTTGTGTATAAGCGTTTACATTTGTGATGTGTATGTGTGTACAATTGGCCGCAGATGCTGGAAGAAAAGCCTCACACTATGATGTTCCTGAATGTGATGTCACTGAATGTGATGTCACTGAACGTGTCACTGAATATAATGTCACTCAATATAATGCCACACAAAAAGTTATTAATAATTTTTCTGTGTAAGTTTAAGACATTATCACGGCTGACCCGTTTGAGATATCAAAAATCCCTCCGCAATTTTGCATCCGCAGTGTCTTTAGATCACATCGGCCTGGTTTGGTGACGAATGTATAAATTCCCTGGGAGGAGTATATCAAAATCCATGAGGTGTGTTTTTGCGAATGACTCAAAATAACCGGCCTCCTGTTGAGTTGAGCTGCGCGAAAGTTGTTCGGCTCAATAAGCTCTAAATGTGTACAGAGTTTCGTGAAAGTGTGTACGAGTTAAGGAGCAAAATCTCTTGTGAGGGCCCCTGAGACCCTTGAGCTACGCCTGTGGCCTAGACTCCCAGGCATCTGAATGGCAGCAGATTCCAACCTTTTTGCTAAGTTTCATGAGCATGTTAAGACCCCCGAAACGTCCAAAAGGGTGGGAAAAAAAGACCTCAATGAGCTCTAAATGTGTACCGAGTTTCATATGCCTACGTGAAAGTGTGTATGAGCGATGCAGCAAAATCTCGTTTGGGGGCCCCTGAGGGACCCGGGCCACAAGACTCTCAGGCATCCTGATGGCAACAGATTCCAACCTGTCTGCCAAGTCTCATGATTTTTCGAGCATGTTAAGACCCCCAAAAAGTCCAAAAGCGTGGAAAAAATACTGTAATTCTTAGGAAAACAAGTGGGTCCTGCCCACCTTAAAGTGCTTGGACTCTAATGAAACATCCATATTGGATCCAATATACCATTTTGGTCCATATTGATATAGACAAATCACATAGATTTGTAAGGTGCACATCCATGATGCAAATCTGCCACTCCACTACATCCCATCTATTAGATTGAGATCTGTGACTGTAGAGGCAATTTGAGTGCAGTGAACTCACTGTTATGTTTAAGAAAACAGTCTGAGATCATTTTAGCTTTGTGACATAGCATGTTATCCTTAGGACATAAATGGATAGAAATGATCAGAAAACGATTCTCAGGTGGCCCAGAATGTGTAAAGAATGTGACCAGCAGCAAGCTGAAATGTTCATACAGGGAAGGATAGATGCATTTGTGTTGTTCACGCCAATTTCCGACCAAATTCTTCCATCCAAATGTCGGAGCAGGCCTCAAGACTCAAGATTCTTCAGACCAGGCAATGTTTTTCAAATTTTCAAATTTTGATGAACTCATGCAAACCATAGTTTCAGTTTCCTCTTCATTGCTTGTAGGAGTGGCACCCAATGTGGTCTTCTGCTGCTGTAGCATATCTGCTTCAAGATTAGTAGTGTTGTGCATTCACATACTTGCTTTGGCATACCTTGGTTGTAACATGATGTTATTTGAGTTACTGTTGCCTTTCTATCTGCTCAAACAGGTCTGGCTGTTCTCCTCTGACCTTTGGCATCAACAAGGCATTTTCCTCCAGAGAACTCTAGCTCACTGAAGTTTTTTCTTTTTAGACAATTCTCTGTAAACCTTAGAGATGGTTGCAAATGAATATCCCAGTAGAGCAGCAGTTTCAGACAAACTCAGACCAACATCAACCATGGCACATTCAAAGTCACTTAATTCCTTTCTTCCCTATTCTGATTCTGATTTATTTGAACTTCAGCAGGTCGTCTTGATCATGTCCACAGGCCTGAATGTATTGAGTTGCTGCTATGTGATCGGTTGATTAAATGTTTGCGTTATTAAGGTAATGAAGAGGCTGGTTTGTGTGTGTGTGTGTGTGTGTGTGTGTGTGTGTGTGTGTGTGTGTGTGTGTGTGTGTGTGTGTGTGTGTGTTTAAAACTACAAATATAATTATTATTCTAATTGTATATTACCATTGTGGGTTGTGGCGGGAAAAGCATTATAAGTGCTGTTTCACATTGCCCTTACATTTTAAGTAATCCTACCCTTCTGTTTAATTCTATTAAATCCTTATCTTGTGTCAGAGAGAGAGAGAGAGAGAGAGAGAGAGAGAGAGAGAGCAGCTGCAGCTGTGAGCATGGGGAAGCTAAAAGGAAACTTTAGTGATGTTAAAAAAGATAAATGCAGATTGTAGATACAAGGCTATTACAGTTTGTGCCACTCAGAGAGATGAATAATGCACCTGATAACCTGATGAAGCTTAGTGAAGGCAGGAGGCTGCATTTGACAGGACTGTTATAACATTTTATGCTCAACCAGCACTTTATATATTATCTCCCCCCACCAACTCAGTATTTCAAATGAAATTAAACACCATTACTGCTTATAAACCTTTTTCATTGACAGTCAATTAATACAGTATAATTAAGCAAGGACGAGACACAATCACTTGTGTCTGTAAGACTGTGTATACAAAAATCTATATAAAAAATTGGGATTTGTCCCTTACCTTAGAAAAAGATTCAGTAGTCCTTTAGATAGCTAAACATTCTTAGCTTGTCTTAGGAATTCTAGATTCAAGCTATGAGTGTGTGACCTTATATAAGCAGTAGTACACAGCAAATTGCCCAGTGGTAAATTTACATTCATAGTGATTAATTAACAACCTAGTCAGTCTGTTAGTTTGTTTATACAAAACAGCAATGAGCAATAGAAAAAGCAAAATTTTGAATCCTTATGAAAGAAAACATGTGGTTTGAAAATGGGTCTGCAGATCAATTAAAAAAGCTTCCACTTTTTAGGTTATATTGTCTGCATTTGCTCTTATATTCACTGTAAAGAAAATAGCACTATATTAAGCAATATTACATAAGAGCAAATGCTATTGTGCTGAATATCAGCACGGCTGTGATACGGTCATAGTCACGAAGGCTTCACAGCCATGCCAATATTTAGTACAACAGCATAACCACAATTCTGATACTGAAACACCATTTATTAGTAGCATATTATGATTTGTTGTAGATTTAACCAGTCTGTGCTTGGCAGAGCTGGCAACCAAAAGTTAGTGTAATTAACTGAGGGGAAAATAGTTTTGAATTCATAATACTGGTACTAAGTAGCCAAACAGTAAGCAATAATATACCATATTGGTGATGGAAACTTAAATCATGTAAGTTTCTCTTTATATTCCACATCTTCTTTAAAATATTGAGCTCTGTTGACTTCCAGGTTGAATACCATATATAGTGTTAAATGGAAAGTTAGCGCACTAGGATGTAGAGTCCATTTACCCACACACCAAGAAGGGCCCTTGATTAGGGGTTGGAGAAAGATTTGGGATTGGGACTGTAGAAGTAATTAGAAGCTGTTGCTCTCTCATCAATACTGAACTTCTTTTACTCATGCTGCAACTGACAGTATAATTAATGGTTATTAGAACACCTGTGATGCGGAAGGAAACACATGGTTAAACATCTCAGTGCTGTTACCATCTATCATCACCACTCATGGAATCCAGTCACATTGCTCAGTCGGAACTAACTGTTAATAATTCTAAACATCTCCCAATTTTGTGATGGAGTTCAATCCCACTTACAAAGCTAACAACTTCCTTTATTTACTCTGTATTTTTCTCTTTTACTCTCTCTGCAGGGCAATAATGGTGCAATTAAGCTTAAGCTGCAGAAATAAAGAAAGTGTATTCAAACACTAACTGCATCAGCTCTGTAAAAGCGTCTTACTAATTGACATAACCGGGGGTCAGTGAAGGGCTAGGAACACTGTTATCCAATTACCCACAACAACACATCTGTCAGCAAAGAAGAGCTGACTTAATGAAGTTATGTACATGTTTGCATGTGTGTTACTGCATGCATTAAATTTTAACCTGGAAATAAGGCAAGCCTCATGCTATAGCATATCCTTCTTATTCTAAGACTTATTCCAAACTCTGAAATGAGGCATGTATTAGCCAAACAGTATAGCAAATGAACTGATTGAAGGAGTAGTCTGCTTATTCACTCGTTACTTCAGAACACAATCATGCTTGACAAATGCTCCATGATTTTAGAGTCTTATGGTATATTCAGCTTTAATTGTATGTTGAAGAGTCCTCGTGAAATCTCTTTATTAGAGAGTGAAGCAAATACAGATTGTTGGTGCAGCATTCAGGAAACTTTGCATCTAAACCAGAAAAAATATAATTTTATTTCCAATGCTCTTGTTCCTAAGAGTAGTTACTTCCAATCTCGCTGTGTGCAGATGATCAAGGTGCACTGCCAGTCAAAATTAGAGTTGCTTGTGTTAGGTTTTGAAGAATAACAGTATGCTGATTATTATTTTTAGTCAATTTCTTTCAATATTTAGTCATTGCCAATGCCCACACAGTAGTTAACTGCACTGTATAGCACCAGACTGGGAGGAGGACCGTTCCTTCCATCCAAAGAGTAGAACCAATATTTCTCTTTTGAACTCCAGGTATGGACAGTTATGACTGTATATAATATAATGCATATAATTCCACAATATAATTCCACAACGATTTTAATGATAAACAGTTCTGTCACATTTAAATAGTTTTCAATAAAAAGTCATTTACTGCAGCTCGAGATAAAACTCTTGAGCTTTAATAAAAGCTTTAAATGTAATTACATTGCTTAAAAATGTCTTCATCCTTAAAGAATCTGAGTAATATTGAACTTAAACTAAAGCCTTGCAGAAATTTTGAATCAGGTCAGCACCATACCAGTTAGAAGGCTTCATGTACACCGGTTTCACAGAGATGGCCCCTTGAAATGCTGGTACTGGATAAGACAGGCAATGGAATGATTTAATGCCTAAGCCTGCATTAAGAGTGAAGTGCACTTGCCCAGTTTTAGAGACACATTCTGGCAGTGACGTCTGATTGTAATGTGTGGTGTCATATTGTCAGAGGTGCAATTACTCTTGCAGTACTTCTGCACTTCTGGAGGATGTCGATTCCTCTATTTAATAAAAAGCAGGTCCTTGGCACCTTGTGCCACCCTTAAATGATTCCTCTGGATAGCCAAGTGAAATTTTTAGAGCTTCTCTCTCAGATGACCCAGGCTAAGCAAGCCTAGAACTCAATTTATTCTGTCTTCTGTAAAGCCAACAAGTTAATAGACAGATTGACAGGAGGCTAATTGCCATTAAGAAATGATTTTACAAATTGCCTGTGACATAGTAGTCTAATGCTTCAACCTAATTCCTAAATGGATATGCATTATTGCATAATCACAGCATCATGTATGCACTCAAGGGGTCTGACTGATGATATTAATACCTTATACTATTTCTCTAATGGAGATTGGACAGGATGTGTCTCCAGCATACTGAAGATGTTTATGCCACTTATAAAATAACAATCCCCTCGATTTCTGTTAAGTCTTGCTTTTATACTGTTACAGACAGACCCAATGTAGTGACATTGGGAGAGCACAGTTTCCTTCTCACAATATCAGCAGCTTCTGGTTGTACTCTCTATATTTATGCAGCAGGGCTTCTGATTGTGACAGATAAAGTTAATGAGCCATACCCGAAGTGCCAACTCCATTCTGTTTTGCAGATAGGAGTAGCTTTCCCTCGAGTCAATTGTCCTTGTGGAGTCAGAGAGAGAGAGCCAGGGTCAATAGCTTACAGAGGTAAATGCCACATCTACCTGCATTTATTACGAGTTGAGCTTAAATGGCCTAACCAATGACATACAGTATACAGTATGATAAAATAAAACAATACACAACCTGGTTTAAGATTATAAACAGGGATTTTATACACAATTCATCACAGGTAAAGAAACTACAGACAGGTCTATATCTTCCTTATAATCTGATTAACACAGTTCAGAAACACATCTTTAGCAATTTCAATAGTCTAATTTGGGGTAATCTAATGTTAGTAGGCATCAAATGGCTGCTATGGCATTAAAATTAAGGCCATGAAAATTCAGACTCACCTTGCACAAAGAATAACCCTCATAAAGATGAAACCGGCCCTGCATGAAGACACAGGGCTTGTCATTTACGTAACCAAACACGAGCTGCCCATCATGGCCAGGAACTGCACACAGGAAAGAGATAAAGTATTGAATTTGCAGTGACTGTTCGCACATTAGCATATATGTAATACAGTGGATTAAATGAATTCTTTTCTTAAAAATTCTACAAATAATACCCAATAATAACAACATGAAAGAAGTTTGTTTGAAATCTTTGTTCGAAATCTTTGCAAAGAAAAAAAGAAAGAAAAAAATGATCAAGGTACATAAGGATTCACAACCTTTAATGTCGAGGTACAGATCTGGAGAACGGTACAGAAACATTTCTGAAGCATTGAAGGTCCTAATAAGCACAGTGACCTCCATCATCAGAAATTTGGAACCACCAGGACTCTTTCTAGAGCTGGCCACCCGGTCAAACTGAGTGATTAAGATAGAAGGGCCTTAGTCAGGTGGTTGACCAAGAACCCTCTGAAAGACCTCCAGCATTTCTCAGCCAACCTTCCAACAGGACAACGACACTAAGCACACAGCCAAGATAACAAAGAAGTGGCTACAGGACAACTCTATAAATGTCCTTGATAGCCCAAGCCAAGAGTAATGACTTGAACCCGAGTGAACATCTCTGGAGAGATCTGAAGTTGGCTGTGCACAGATGCTCCCCATCCAACCTGATGGAGCTTGAGAGGTCCTGCAAAGATGAATGGGTGCCAAGCTTGTAGCATCATACTCAAAAGGCTGTAATTCGTGCCAAAGGTGTTTCAATATAGTATTGAGCAAAGTCGGTAAATACTTATGTACATATATTTTTTTATTTTTAATACATTTTCAAAGATTTCAAACAAACTTCTTTCACGTTGTCATTATGGGGTATTGTAGAATTTTGAAAAAGAAAATAATTAATTTAATCCATTTTAGAATAAAGCTGTTACATAACAAAATGTATATATACAGTAAACCCATCTAATTTCAGCAAATACTTTAGTATATCTTTTCAAAAGCCAGTACTATAGAAATGAAACTTGGACATATTTTAGAGTAGTCAATGTGCAGTTTGTATAACATTATTGATTTACTGTCCTCTGAAAATAACTCAACATACAGCCGTTATTGTCAAAAGAATCACATGTCCTATTTATCATGTTCATGTGTTCATCAGTGGCCAAGTATGTCCCCAGACCTGAACATTATTGAGCACCTGTGGGGCCTCCTCAAGCGGAAGGTGGCGAAGCGCCACGTGTCTAACATCCAGCAGCAACAGGAGTGGAAGAGGATCCCATCAATAATATGTGCAGCTCTAGTGAATTTCATGAACAGGAGGATTAAGGCTGTGCTAGATAACAATGGTGCTCACACAAAATATTGACACCTTGGACACAGTTTTGACATGTTCACTTAGGGTGTACTCATTTTCATTGCCAGTTTAGACAATAAAGTCTGCATGTTGTGTTATTGTTAGAGGACAGTAAATCTGTACTGCTATACAAGCTGCACATTGACTTCTCTGAAGTATATAAAATTTTAATTTCTATAGTATTGTCCCTTGAGAACATACTGTATAAAGTGGTTTCTGAATATATATACAGTATATACACACATCATCATGTTTCCTAAGCTTATATTTTATTTTAAAACTATAAATGAAACACAAAAATAAAATGGCAAGAATTTGTTGGAAGTATTTTTTGAGGATAAAAAAACTTTATTAACAGCTCATTAACAGCTTAATAAGCATATATCTGCTATTTTAAGTGTATAATAATTGTTAGATAATAAAGACCATTTAAATGCATGTTTAAGTTAATCTAATGTTAATGTTTAAGTTAATGTAAGATTACTTGATTTTTATGGAAATTATCAGGGATACAAAGACCTGTTTGCTAAATATTGCTAAATATTTGTATCAATGCTAGAACATCAGACTTTTAAACATTCTGATCCATTATCACAGTGTACTCAATATGCTTCAGACAACAGTGAAAGGCCTCGGCAAATGGCAGAATGGGAAATAAGATTACTAAATCTATTGTTGTGCTATTGCTTTTGGTTTGGCACAGCCATAAAGTACAGGGAACATTTCATAGTCATCATTTATTTAATTAACTCAGAATGGAGTACACACACACACACACACACACACACACACACACACACACACACACACACACACACAAATATCATTATGTGCATTCTAACACTTATCAAGATTATTCACTTCACTACATAAATATTTAAAATGTATCCAAGATATCATAATAAGAATCCCCTCTGGCAGAGATTAGGGACTATTTTTGCCCAAGTCATTATATTTTATTCATGGCCAGTAGTTATTCATTTTCATGAATTCATGGCTCATTTTACCACGACTTGGTCATGATTTGTTAACCATAACAAAATGAGAGGCCCAGCCAGACCCCTGCGTACCTTCCTGCAGGCTCTGAGCTTTCTAAACAGTCCCATACTGTGACAGGTGTATTTTTCATAAGATTAATATCTTTACTATAGTTTGAGGGTAATACCACTAGTTGATTTCATTCATATTCTCTTTGCACATCTGAATGTGTTTATGCCATAATACACACTCTTGTATTTATCATCAGCATCAGCACCTTTAGTCAACATGTGAACTCAAATTGAAAGGAAAAAAAATTACCTAATCCAAAAAGCTTGTTTTTTACATGTAGGTGTCAAGGTCGAGGAAATGCAATTTTAATGGATGTTATACGATACTAATAGTTTTCCGATACTAACTAGATTAAATCTGGGGATCATTTATGACGGTCTTAGTCTTATATGTATAGTTCAAGCTTTTACAAAGAACACACATACTGTACCTGTGCTCACAGGGAAATTGGGGATGTCCTCATAGCGAAAGGTCTGCTTATTGGAAATGCTCTCTGCAAGAAAGCCGAGTCCAGAGCCACATATTACAGCTATCTTTGGGCGGTGTCGAGTTCTGCTCAGGAGCCACTCTGTGCCTAGCTTGCACTCATCAAATGAGCAGCAGCTAAATCAGAATGTAGACAACAATCACCGACTGGACATGATATCAATGAATAGATGTTAAAGATCTAACAGTTAATGGCTTAATTAAGAATGAGCAGAATATCGAAACAATTTATTCATTAACTATTTATTCAGCCAATATGATGACATCTAAACCACCCAACTTAAAATACATATTTCAAAAATGTTGCATTATAAAAAATTGAGAACAATTAGGCTATGCACTGTTTCAATGACAGTATTATGGTGAAGTTGCTATAGTTGCACAAAAGAATATATGATCTTAACAAGCCTCGTCCCATTTCAAACACAGTATGTTACCATTTTCCATCCCAAACTGATGCTCATTCAAGGATGAGAAACTTATCTTTCAGCTGTTTAAACAGATACTTGCTAATAATATGATTAAACCTGTCGTTTGTGTACTTATGGATCTGTGGCCATACAGTTCTAGTGATAAAAACAAAAATGTAAGAAAGTGGTTTCTTGCATTATGTGTAAGCAATCTAATATAGATCATATGCTGTTTTAATCTTAGACTAAGACTGCACAAACATCGCATAAATCTTGAATTTCCTGATATTTTGAGCAAACCCATTGTAAACTCTTTCTTGCTCTTTTCTTTTCTCTCTCTTGCTTTCTCTTCCTTTCATTCATTGCTGCTGTAGCGGATGACCCCATATGAACCGTCCTGAATATCCCCTTAGGAGCAATGAAGATGGTTTTGGAAGATGGCCACAAATAGTTCTCAAGTGTCCATCAATAAACAGTTAGCAACAATAAAATAGACTTTCTATTAGTGCTATAATGAATTCCTGGTATAAAACAATTATGACTATATAGCACACAGTTATACTGTAGAAGTTAATTATAATCACATTATTTGTGATTATTCCTTTTGAGTCTGGTTCTCTCAAGGTTTCTTCCTCATGTCATGTCAGGGAGTTTTTTTTACTCGCTTCTGGTTTGCTCATTCAGGATTTTTATATAAATATAAAATTAATATCCAGCAACAGTTTTAGGCAGGTGTGAATAAATGATGTACAGTAAAAAAAAAATCAAAATCAAATAGTTAGTTGGTATGATTTCCTTTTGGCTTCAAACTGTCATTATCACACTTGCACAATGTCAGGGATTTTGTATGAACAGAATGATTCTATGAGTCTATGATTAACCAATTATACCAAGTGGCTGCTAATGATCAACATTTTCATTTGTATGTTGAAATACAGTCAATAACTGAAACAGAAAAGCTGTGTAGGCCTAAAACTAGGTGAGGAACAGTCAAATTCTGCTTCTAAGGTGAGGTTGAGCACAGCAGTAAGATACAAGTTAGTTATACTACAGCAGCAAGATGTCTCTCAGGCAAAGATGCCAACAGTTTCATGAAGAAGTACTGTACAAAGAATCAGGCAAAGCTGAGGACAGTAGATGCAAGGACCAGCCTCACATCATGCTTACTTCTCTTTGGCATTAGAAGATGTCCAGTAGTGCTAGCTCTAAGAAAGAAAAAACTGGCAGAAACCAGAAAGACCCAGGAACACCTATCTATGGGCCTGAGAGGTCTGACCAGAAGTGATCAAGAAACAATTGTAGTGCCATACCTCTGATGTGGAAACAAGGCTAAGTGACTCGACTATGTATGAAAACATAGGAACTGTGGTGCGGAAAAATGGCAACACGTGCGTAGGATTAATGAGTCAAAATTTGAAATATTTTGGAGGTAAATTGTTCGCTGAACGGTTGGAGAGCTTGCAAGTTTGGGGCTGCATTTCGGTACTGTAAATGGAGCTGTAGATTTTGTCAGAATTAATTGTGTCATCAGTGGTGAGAAATACAGGCAGATATTATTCATCATGCAATACCATCAGGGAGTCATCTGATTGGCCACAATTTATTTCTTTCCTGCAGCAGGACAGTGACCTCCAAACATATGCCCAATGTCCTTAAGAACAATCATCAGCATAGAGAAGAACAAGGAGCATTGGAAGTTATGGTTTCCATCACAGAGCCCTGATCTCAACATCATTTAGTCTGTCTGGGATTACATGATGAAACAGAAGGATTTGAGGCAGCCTACATCTACATCTACAGAAGACATGTAGTTGGTTCTCCAAGATGGTTGGAACAACCTACCTGCCATGTTCCTTTAAAAACTGTGTGTAAGTATACCTGGGAGAATTGAGGCTGTATTACAGGCAAAGAGTGGTAACACCAAAAATAAACCATTACCTTTTAACTTTTTTTTTTTAAGAATTCTAATTTTTGTACATTTTTTACACCTGCCTAAAACCCCTGCACAGTATTATATATAATTTCTTTATATCTGCTTTGTAACAGTGCCCACAGTTATAAGCACTATACACATTGAATTGAATTGAATTGAACCAAATCCATGTTGAGGGACAAATGACCGATCAGCTGGTGGACTCTGCATAATCACTCTCTTTATTTTCATCAACATTATAGACATCTTCCCTGCATTTGCTTGACATTGTATTAGTCTGGTATTTGTCTATTTAGCTATTTGCAAAAAGTTTAAAAAATAACTTTAGATTTTATTTAAGCCTTAGGCATATTTTGCCTATGTTTGACTATACAACAGGACACAATTCTTCATTAATACTGTCTTGAATAGTTTCTGATGTATGTAACCTTGAGCTTCAAGAATATCAACAGATCAAGTGATTCGCATGAAAGCAATTTTGTCAGATTTTTCTTTTTGAAATTATATAGAAAACACATAAATAAAACCAAGTATCTAATTGTTTACTAAACCTAATAAAAATGACCAATTAAGATATCAAGAGGAAAGCAATCCTGTGGCTAGTTGGTCCTCATCACCTTTATGGCCCAGAGAAATCTGGTGTTTTAAATCTATTTGAAATTGTTATTTATTTTGTATACTACAAGAATAATATTTTTCCCTGTGTTGTCATGCCCAGTGCTTCGAATAGCAGTGCTGTCAAACTAAAAAAGTATAGGATTACCATTTAGTAAAATGTTACAACTATAAACTATACACCATATGTTTCGTAAAGAATGAAAATACTAATCCATTCATAGATACAATTAGACAATTATACTAGTATAAGACTAGATTAAAGCAGATTTACCATGAATTTCCCTTGCTGTGCATGATTCCAGCCGGTAAAATGAACAGTGGGCTGTATAGGACAGAGTTGGACCTTGAAAAAGTGGTATGAAAGAGAGAGAGAGACAGAGAGAGAGAGAGAGAGAGAGAGAGACAGAGAGAGAGAGAGAGAGAGAGAGAGAGAGTACGGTAAAGTCACTCTAGTGATCTTCTGTGTCTTCTCATTGGCTGAGTCTGTGGTGGGAGAGGAATATTTGCATAGTAACCTGTATGTCTCTGTCCTTGCCTTTTGACTCGTGAAGTGCATACATGTTGTGTAAAGGTTGGCTTTTGGAGGGCCATGTTGTTTCCAAGTAGTAATTTATGTCACATTTGGCCCAATTTTTAAAAATATTTTGAATAAGGAATTATATTAATTTCCTTTTAATAATTTTATATGATTATTTATGATATATAATAACATATGATCCAGTGTCATAGTCCATAACATGCCCTGTAATTGGAAGTGAAATAATTATGCTTACTGTCTGAAAAACAACAACAAAAATTTTCATAGCCATTTGTGGAGGAGAGTCCACAGAGAAGGTCTTAGTGATTATAATCTCCAAACCATATGGAGTAATCAATGGACCACTAGAATTATGCACAATATTAGATACTGTTTAAAAACTAGCATAAATATTTTTTGAGTATTCCAGTAGGCTAAAATCAATCCAGTGAATGCGAATTTTCTTCAGTTAGGTTGAGTGCTGAATAACTAACAATGAGTTACACAGTGCCATAGGATAAACAGGAACTTTTGTATCTGCTTCAGCTAAAGCACTGAATTTTGTAATAATGGGCTACAGCCGGGGTGTATCCCCGTGCCTTGTGGAGTCTTATCACTTCTTTCTCAAGACTACTATTCTAAAGCCCTGAGAGAGATCACCAGGCCATGCATTGGAGAGGTATAAATCTTTCTGAATATGCCTGATTACACCTGCCTCACCTGTACATGAGCTGCATACTGACAGTCACTAGTATACTTACGGCAAGCTCATTTACATGGAAAGAAATAAAAGGTTTTCACTTGCTACAAAAATCCTCACATAAAATCTTAAATCTCACATTAAAATTTTAAGATACTAATCAACAGTCAACTATATGTCTGTTTTGTTTATGTATTATGTATTATTATTATTATTGATGTTGTTATGCAATTTCATAACATTCTAGAAATAATTTCTTGTTTTGACGATTGTGTAGCAGTGATTCAGCATTATGCCAGGAGTCCAAGGTAATAACAGTTAATGAGTAACACCACCAGACCTACACTTATGCACAGTTATGTTTCATCTGAGAGGTCACATGAAAGGTAGCAGGTGGTTACATGGATTAAAACAGAACTTCTTCTGGAATAAGTGCTACTGCTCCTGGCGCCTGTGCCGTCCCGGCAAGACTCTATCCTGAGCGTCTTCTCATGTCGCCCACATCTAAATCTGCCTTTGACTTATGTGATTCTTTAATGTGTGTTCCCTGCAGCAGTTATGCTTTTTAACCCACCGACCTCAGCTAATGATTAATTTTCAGGGATCAAACCCAAAGACTAAGAGGACCTGGTTCAAGCGGTCAAAAGTACAGTTAGGATACTGGCTTTTGGTAAATATATTCTGTTCCCCAGTTGAAGCAAATAAGGTAAAGGCAGTAACTGTTTAATATAAGTCCTGTCTGCTATAAATATGTGTAAAAATAAGAATTATCTGAAAATTATCTAAAAAGTAATAAAAAGTATCTGATTGTACCAAGTGTTAGTATTAGGCAACTTAATCGCATAACTTTTTTTTCACAAGTCAAACAACATATGCTTAAGCAGGATTTAAGATGGTAAGTTGTAGCCAGGTGCTGCTAATCATCAGCCCTTGATTAATTGATCGTCAGTAAGTGTGGAGTTTTAGTTAGCTGGTCTGGCGAATTCAGGGTTGTTAGCACAATGCCAAGAAGGAAAGATACTGGATGAGCAATGATCTTAGAGAACAGTTGTTGTTGGTCATCAATCTGATAATCAATAAACCATTTCCAAATAATTTGGAGGTCAATGTTCTACAGTGACAAAGATTATTCACAAATGGAAAGCATCCACAAGGCTATATAGAAATATATATATATAAAAAAAACCAGGAGCTACATTTCAGATGCAACGTGCCTGACTGAGCATGTTATATATCCATGGCAGCACAATTAGAAGAAGACTGAATAAGTGTGGTATGTTTGCAAGGGTTGCCATGAGAAAGCCTCTTTTGTCTAAAAAGAACATGAAATGACAACTGAGGTTGGTAAAATCTGAACAAACCACGAGACCCAAAATTCCCTAAAATTACAATGCTATTTGCTATTTCAGCTCAGTGCTATTGGAAATCTGATACATTATTGTGTTGTCGTATTCTGCTTACAGACATTTTATATTATTTAAGGCAATATCAAAGGCAGCTGTACTCTCATACTCTCTGTCAGCAGTCTTTCTAGGACTACCTTAGTCAAAATTTAGGGCATATTTAATGAGCATGGCTACCACAGCATTTTGCAGCGGCATAGTCTTCCATCTGGTTTGTACTTAGTGGGACCAACATTTTTTCCTCCAACAGGTCAAATCTCTAGGGTATGTAAGAGCTATCTGTCCTGTAGGAGAGTGATGGAGTGCTGCATCAGATGACCTGGCCTCCACAATCACACAATCAAAATACAATTGAGATAGTTTGGGTTGAATTGGATCGAAGAGTGAAGTGGGTCAGAAGTTTAAATACACTTAGTTAGTATTCTGTAATATTTCCTTTAAATTATTTAACTTAAGTCAAAAGTTTTGAGTACCCTTCTACAAGTTTCTAGAGGTTTAGCCCTTTCTATCTGACAGAACTGGTATAACTAACTCAAGAGTACTGTAGGCTTCCTTGCACTTCCTTCCATTTTGCCACAACTTTGGAAATCCAAAGATCCATTTACAACCCAGCTTTAACTTCAAAGCTGATGTCTTGAGATGCTTCAAGATATTCACACAATCTTCCTTCCTCATGATGCCATCTGTTTTGTGAAGAGCACCATTCCCTCCTGGAGCAAAGCATCCACAAAACATGATGCTGCCACCCCAGTGCTTCTTGGTTGGGATGATGTTCGGCTTGCAAGCCTCCCCTTTTTACATCGGAGAGAAATGGTCATTTTGGCCAAACCGTTAAATTTTTGTTTCATCAGACCAGAGGACATTTTCCTGACTACGTATTATGTTTTATCGTGGATATAGATACTTTTGTACCTGTTTCCAGTGTCTTCACAAGTGGTTTTTGACTGATGTCATGTCTTTTAATTTTCTCATGAGTTGGAAGGTAGGTCTTAAAATACATCGAACGGTACACCTCCAATTGACTCCAATGTTGAAGAATTGAAATTTTGCAAAAAAATTGCATTGGCATAAAAAGCATTTTTGACATACAAACAAATTGAACTGAACGGAACTGAAAGCTGGCTTTTTTTGCATAATGTAAATGTCATAAAATCTTAAAAAAGCTGTTTAGAAAGTCTTCAACCTATGTGTTCTGTATGTATAGTTTATGTTTAAGTTATTGCATCCCTTTCTAAACATGATGCACCCATGGCCTGAGAGCTGCACTCATTAAAGCAGATTGACTTTCATCATCAGAGCAACCCATAATTGCACTTTCAACCCATGTCATTACCAAGAAGGCAAATGTTAATGGTCTGTTAAAAAGAAATGCTCCCCACAGTGCCAATATATCCCAACCAGTCTGACCATGACTGCAACATTATTAAGTGTTATTATTTTAAATGTCAATAATATTTTTTAAAGTATATAATTGTTTTGATGTTGTCGATGATGACAAAATGCTCATGGCACAGCACGATCCAGTGTTTACTGATTTGTTTTAAAATCAGTGTGCTGTGGTGTAAAACAAACAAGTCTATCAGATAAGAGCAGCATTTCCATATTTCAGATGTCTGAGGGATTTTACAAAATGTAACCTATTTAATATCTGACTGTTATTAGTATCATTGCGTGTTCAATGATTTAAAACATTTTATTTCAGTGATTTAAACACATTCTTCTAATGTTATTCAGCACAGAATTTCGATCCCAAAGTTTTCTTCAAGGTCAGAGTTTTTTCAATACAATATATTCACTGCCATCATTTTTAGTACTCATGGTGTTGAACAGCTCATGCCAAACCTGTCATTGTGATATGGCTACATCTTTGCCAACCTTTATTTTCAATCCAAATGTGTTTTGTGAAATGTGACTGAAATGCAATATATTGTCCAGTTAATTGCCATGGTTTAAAAGTTGAGATAATAATATTACAGTATTCTCAGTATACTATTCTCAAAGGTCATTTTTCAGAATGCAATCTTCTATGAATGAAGCAGATGGTCCAATTCAATGGTGTCTTTTCATTTTCCCCCACAGTGGTCTTTCTTTTGCTCTCTCCATCTGTCTCTCTCTCTCACTCTCTCTCTCTCACTCTCTCTCCCTATCTCTCTTCCTATATCTCTCTCTAACACACACACACACACACACGCACACACGCACACACGCACACACACACACACACACACACACACACAGATAGACAAATGTGACAGCAGTTCCAGACTTCAATCAGGAGAGTGGGGTGGAAGGCAGACCCTCTCTCTGCACATATCTATTTTCAGAATATCATGTTTAAAGTTATAGAACGAGTACATTTTCTCAGAAATACCTAATGATCCTTAGATAGAATTTTAAATGATCACTTTTTAAAAAGATATGAGCAGATTAATGTGTCTTTCTGACAGGTAAATGTGAAAACCCCTATTCATTATATGAGTGCAATGAATTAAGTTATTCATCAATTTTAAGCATTTAGAAATGTCTATTATTTTTATACACTATTGCTTGTTTGTGGACCATGTAATAATGCGACATATTCTCTTTTTGCCATCTGTGAATAACACTTTATGGGTTTTATTCCTATTTTTATTATCTGAAGCACACTTACCTGTGTAATATGATTAGATTTGATGTCTAGTTTAATGTCTATAAATTTTATTGTTCATGTAAGCAATTAGTGACTTAGACTCCAGACAGCTGTCTAATGAAAACACACACATGCACAGACAAACAAAATTGACCTATGGCTACAACTCCCAAGATTCCCAGGAAGGACATTAGCCTTACACCTCCCCATCTCCCTGTTCCATTAGTATAATACTGCCAAAAAAAAACAAGTGGGTTCTGCATGGCAGGCGTGCAGGAACACAACACTCAGGCAGTCAATAATGTTTAGGTCATCTTTTTTGCCTACTGAACCTGTTGACATGTGGTACATGGTTCATATAGTAGTATGTGTATGCATACATACATACATACATACATACATACATACATACATACATACATACATACATACATGCAGACATGCAGACATACATACATACCTATACATCTACTCATTCAAAGTTTAAATGTACTATTATTATTATTATTATTTTATTTTGTATTTCCTGTTTTCATCATTATACTGAATGTTAGGTTGTAACAGAGCGCAGAAATCCGAACTGGAAAATGAGATATACAGTAGCTTCCTGTCCTGTATATCTCAGCCTACTGTATTTTGTGCCTCTTGTACAGAAACCCATTACACATCACTTGAGTGGTGTAGCGTTATCTCCGAACCCAGACTTATCTCCCTGGGGCCCTAAGCAAAATTCTGCTAAGGTGCTCTACTACCTGTTCCATGAGCCATTTTCTACTGACTAACTACAAATTGTAGTACAAATAGACTGATACAGAGCAGAATGGGATACAAATAAACAATATTTATTGAACTAACAATACATGAACAAACAGTATTCATTGAACAAACAAAAATGTAACATGCTATCTAGCAAGACACAAACAGACCAAGAGGCAACTACCCACCCTAGCAACTGAGACAGATTTACATTTACATGCCCTCATTCGGAGCGACTTTCTGTACATTTTGACTCATTATACAGTACACCTGAGCAGGTGAGTGTTAAGAGCCTTGCTTTAGTCCAACATTAGCAAAGTGGTGGTGCATATAGCATATGGGGGAACAAAGCCCAAGGTGGAGCCTGAGGGGGCAGTGATGTCCACCAGAAAGCCAGACTAGGAAAAAACCTCTTCAAAGGAAGATGCTTTCCCATCCTGCTTTTCATTGTATGTTGGTGGCATCATGCTTTGATGCTTTGAAGAAGGTCAAGGAATGACAGGAGGCAGAGTTGTGTGCTCAGGGAGGTAGGAAGTACCTGTAGCAGAATGAATAGAGCCTTGTGTAAAAGTTATGTCCGAGATGGACCAGGGAGATGGAGTTATGCTCATGGTAAGACCATGAGCCTAAATAGCATCCTCTGCTGGGCAATGGGATAGGAAGACATTGAAGACATGTCTTTAAATAAATAAACCGACAGATAAATAAATAAAAGTCTGCTGCATCATTGTGTTGGTCTAACTTCTATCATGTATTAGGCTGATGCAAGTGCAGAATATTTATTAAGAAAACTCCAGATAAATTACCAAAAAAAGAGGGGGAAAAAAACATACGAAAGGTAGCAATACTGTGAAATACATGATAACACACAATTGGTTGTGACATGTAACATCCTGGGGCTGATGGGTACTGTTGAATTTTTTTTTTCTTTGCTGTTACCATGATATCCCTATATATTATATTTTTATATCTTGTAAAAATGACTAGTGTAAAGTAATGTGACAAATCAAATCATATTAGTATTACATAATTAGAATAAGAAAAACAATGTATAATTATGCTTTCATAAGTTGTGCACAGTGCACTCGTCTAACACTTACCAGTGAATTCAACATGTATGAATTCAACAAAATAAATATATCTTTTTTTCACTCTTTTAAACAGTTTAATGTTACAAACTTCATAAGAAATGTTACCTGATATTTACATGAGAACAAATGTTATCAATTCTGTGCTGATTGTTGGCTAAGTGCATTATTATCTGTAGCATGCACTTCCCTACAATATCTACAGTCAAAAGCATGTCATTCTCACAGATTAGATGAAACATCTAATCAGCACTGAGTGATTGGGTAACAGAAGGCAATTAATTTGGGAGACATTCTCATATGTTAGAAACGTGCTTAGAAATCACTAATGAGATGGGTGCTTATCATAAAGAGGGTCATTCTTCTATTAAGGCAGTGTCCTTTAATGTGTCCTCACAAGACTGCAAGAAAAGCTTTTCATTTTATGTGCCTTTTATTCTATATGGCATTATGCGGCAAAGCCTGCATTGTCATTTAGCTTATTTACTTTGCCAGGTTAAACTATGTGAGAGAGAACATCTGCCATTGATATTACTTTAAATTATATAAAAAGAAGTCTGAAATCAGAATTCCAATAACACTGAGCTGAAGTAGCATTATTGTTTGCACATTTACAGATTTTTTTTTTTTTAACAAACAAAATGTTTTGTGGCATATTGCTTAGAGAGAATTACAGAATAACAATGTGAGCTATTCTCTGTTATTGTTTGAATGAAAGCATAAATTGCAACTATCACAGTTACCTGTTTAAAGTGGTGGAATTTCTTGTCTTTATTCAGGGAGTGCTGATTACATTCATATATACCTGTATCGCTGTGGGGGACAGAGGTGCTGAATTACTGCTGGAAACCAAACCCAGCTCACCTGCAGGTGTGTGTGTGTGTGTGAGGCATGCAGCACCTTCAGTCGATCACCCTACAGAGAGCAGCACTCTCAGCTTCAGGGGGTTAATTAGAGCTGTGAGTGGTGTCCAGCAACAGCCTGCTGATTTATTACTCACTGTTAAGGGTCATGGGGCGTTACCAAGAAGAAAGGTCAAGAACAATCAACTGCCTGACGTGTGTGAGTTTAAGTTGTTGAGTGGGATGCACAGATTTTTGCTTGAAGAGTTGTAAAAAGCCATCGTGAACGATCTTACACTAGATTTACAATCATTTTTGCCTATAATACAATGCAGAGCATTGTTTATCTGTGCTTCAGGGTCTGTGTCTACACGGGTTGCTTGTTTAAAGGTTTATCATATATGAATTCCTTTTTCTGACTATACATCATCACATGACCTTGCTGTACATGTCTACATTTCTGATTGCTTTCTTGTTTGCCCAGGTTCTCTCATTCTGTCTGGCCAACGGCATGGTGCACAAGACCAGACTAATATCATATAGCAGAACGTTTGCTGCCACAGCCCGCAAACATGCATGTCTGGACCTACAGTATGGTCCTCTTCAACTGTTTTTCCTTCTGTTGTCAGACTTACATGTAACCTGTTCTCTCAAAACTTTCACCATGTTAACTATCCTAGACACTTTCCCCCTCATTCACTTAGTAGTCATAAAATTACTTTGTATGTCAAAAAGGCACTAAATAGAATGTGTCATAATTAGTAAATACATTTTATCCATGGTAAGGCACCTTAACTCTGTACATTTCATTAAATAAAGAATAACAAAAGACAACAAATACCAAAAGATACATGGTATTTGATTAAAAATTCTAAGATTACTATTAGAATTTAAATGTTCATTTTCTGGTCACAAATGAAATGTCTTTTCCAGTATGAATGGCTTCTTGAGTATAAAAATGATTTTCGCATGCTGTGGCCCTCACATTCACCAGATCTCAGTCTAACTAGGTGGGATTGTGGAGACATGCATTTGAAAGCACTCTTTCTACCACTAACATTACTTCCACTTGAGTTGCTAGCTTTTAAAAGAATAGTGTGTCTCCTGCCTGTACAGCTCCAGACGCTTGTAGAATATATTCAGGCTGTTCTGAAAGTGCATGGTATCTAAGCACCTTGCTAAGAAACTTAAGAAGCTGTTTGTCTTTGATTTATACATAGCATGTGGATAGTCACTGAATTAGTACATTTTGGAAAGTTATTGAAATTAGTGCACATATTGCTATAGTAAAAATATTGGCTGTTACATGAACGGTAACTAAAACTAAAACTGACATTAAGTCCTTTAAATGCATAAGGCTTTAGGTCCTTCATATTCCTGGCTAGCCTTAGAGCTCATTTCACATTTCAGGAAGGAAATCAGTTTGATAAGTCATGCTCTCACTCTGAGTATATCTTTGATAAGAATGACAAGCCATTGATGATGGAGGATTTGCCACTACCTCCCCTTTCTGCTACCATGTTATGCAGCACATCAATCAGCAGGCCTGAGATAGAAATGAAGGGGCAGGTTGTGTTCAGGGAGTGACAGCAATTTTTTTTTGGATGCTAAAATCTTTCTTTAGCGATTTCTCACTCAAATCAACAATCCACTAACACACATCTATACAACGTGTGACACTGTTTCCTGTACAGTAATTGTCTCTAATTATATGGTAGTTATAGTCACAAAATCATGACACATATTATAAAAGTCAAGTCAGTGACAAGAAAGACAGTAATGTTGCATTTGACTTACCTCAGAAGCCTGAGATCAGAATTATTAATTATCATTATTTTTATTTATTTATATATTAATTTATTGTATTAGACACATGCAACTAAATGCTGTAGTGTGGGGGTGTCTTCAAAGAAAAAGAAAAAACTGTAAGTTTAGTACATAGTAATTAATGAAACAAAGTATTTGGTGTGACTAAACTTTATTCCCAGGTACAAGGAAAATAACTTGTATAACATAATATGGTTGCTTACGTAATATGCTGCTATCTTTTCTGGCATAAATATATATTTTTATTTTTTATTTTGATGTTTAAAATTCAGAATTTCTTTCATACTAACTCATTAATAAAGTCTTAAAATCCATAGAAAAGTTTGTACTAAAAAAAAACAAGGTGACCAAAACGTTTGCCCTGTACTGTACTGTGCATTTGAGCTATCAAAGCTTTTACACCTCCATGTTTGTCTCTTTATAGCAGCTAGCCAGCTAAACATTAAACTGTATTGTACAAACTGTGTAGTTAAGGTGTATTTAATATGTATATGTGTACTTGTGTTATTTTACAAGCACATACTGTGTGTCTGTTGTTAATTGACGTATAGCATAACATCTTATTACCACTTTACTGTATTAAGACCTACTTGTAGCATGAATGTAGCAACTACTGTATGCTGATTTAATATAACTTGCTTACTCAGGTCTTTGGGAGAAGATTTCGGGGAAGCTCTTTTGGGGGTTGAGTTTCCGAGGAGGACTTTAGAGTTGATGGGTTTGTGTGCCGTTTCAAATCAGGACTGGTTTATTTTCTTTCACTGGTGTACTGCATTTTTCAGAATTCTGTGTACAAAGTCCAACCATAACTTTAACACTACAAAACATTAACACATTAGCACTGATCACCAAGGCTCATGTCTGCCTGTGTGGAGCAAAGGCCAGCCCGTCTGGTCCAATCCCACATAAAAGCAAATTCAGCACAATTAACCAAACAAAAAAGTCAAAAAGGCTCCAGTCTGCCTCCTAAAACACATCCCAGTAGACAAAGACTGCTGCTGATTCTGCCTCAAAAACCTGAATTCAATTGAGCTGAATGGGATACATCATACAGTATAAACACGTCCAATCCATGGAAGGCTCACTCCTCAATCCACAGTACCCAAAGGATCCACTGCCCTCTTCCCCACTGCCAGACACCGCACCACCTCTCAGAGGGTTCGTGGTCTCATGTCCTGAGGGGCCAGAGCTGCCCCAGCGGCACAAGAGAACCTACACAATACTGGCCATAATGTTTTGCCTACATCATATTTACATTACATTTTAAATAAACTGAAAACTAATTGCCTTTTTTTTTCTCAAATGTTACATCTTACTTATGCATACCAAGACATTTTTTCCTTCCGATGAAAATTTTCATTTCAGTGATCATAATGAGAAATAAAAGATTTATCATCAGGTTGGAAAAAATGCTTCACTCCATGCAATTTTTTAGTCTGTAATGAGAAATTATATAACCATTCATTCATTCAACTTTCTTAACTGTTTTACAATGGTCAGGATTGCAGTAGATCTGGAGCAAATAAAAGAGATGCACCTTTCACCCCAGTACCGACAAGCCAGAAAAGGTTAATGGCTACTTATTTCAGAAATTTAATTCATTCTGTTACTGCCTATCTGACTGTATACTACGCATGGATTTGCATCGCGTTGAATTCATTACAGCTCTTTAGTGACCGAGTTTGTAGAACACAAAACCATTGCTCCATTCAGGATAGGTGGACCTTTTGTCTTTCAAATGCCAAACACTTGACACACTGGTATTATGTTATTACTGTATCAGATAGGGTCTGACTGAAAAGAGAGTGGGGAAAGCTAGATAACATCAAAAGGAGAATCTGAAAGGTTAAATATTATTCAGTAAATACAGAAATAATTGAAACAGATTATGTGCATTAAGTGTATTTGCATTCTATGTAAGAGTACAATTTATATCTGTAAAATAAACTGTAACATAAGTACATTTTCATGCTTTTTTTTAGCTGTTCTTCATGGTGTGACACAAAGCTGGGCATACAGTATGCTGACATGGCAAATAGTATGCATGACTTAACATAATTTTCCTTATTGTAAAAAAAATGTTTATGCATACATATGACTCAGGTTATGCCCTTGGCCTTATGTTAATTTACTGGTTTCGACTTTTCTTCTACATAGTTGAAACAAAGGCCTAAAGATCTCATTTAAATGCAGTATATGTGTCATGCTTGTGTGTATTTTACAAGACTGTTACTGTTAACTTTACAAACTAATTTGTATGTAAACTATGATGGTAGCTTAAATATTCATTGCTTGATTTGCACAGATAATTCATTTTTTCTTTAATTCTTCAAACATGTGTGATGATAGAGAAAGGGGAATTTGAAGAAATATGCACCTTTATGAATATATGAAAGAAATGGACCCCCAAGTGCAAATATTACATTTATTATATTAAGTGCAAAAATATGATTTTCTTAATGAAATAACTGAAATAAAAAAAATGCTTTTGTAGCCTTTTAAACTTCATTAAATATGATTGGGGGATCACAGTGAATCTTTAGCCCTATACCATGTGAACTCTGGTTATGAGAACAAAATACAGCCGGGAGAGAAGGCAAATGAAGATTTAGAAAATAAAGATCAGGTTTAAGAATTGTGAGTATTTCAGCGACTCAAGAAAGTGTTTGAAAATGCATATTTTTGGCCTCAAAGCTACCTTTAGAAAAAGAGCCAGTAAGAGGTGTAGTAGGTCGGCCACTTTGAGGCTCAGCATTTCGTCTTTCTCCATGGTGATACACTCTGAGTAATAATTTCATGCATGACCACACACAGTTCCTGTTCAATTACCTGGACCTCTTCATGGACAGGTGTTGGTGCTGCTACAAAAACAAGGACAAACACCACGCTTTCCCCACTCCACTCTTTTTAAGATACGTAAATAGGTGTGACTAGCAATGTCACAAAAAGACCTAATCATTTATAGTGTAGCATCTATTTACTATCTTTTAAATTAGAACAATTAATCCAGACATACTGTATGCACTAATCAAGTTACACTAATCATTCGTGTCCAAGATTCAGCATTGAGGTGAATAAAAAAAAATCATTGTGATATAATGCAGACAGATAAGAAATGAAATGCATATTCTGACGCAAATGCTGTATGTTGAAATAGTTGCTCTTTTCAAATTGAACATGCATGGTAGGATATCTCAGCTGTTCAGCAATTTCCCTGTTAACCTATTCACTCTGGAAGGCTGGCCTTCCCATGAGAGGATAAACCATTTTAAAAGGAAATATACCTTCAGTTAGACATCACAACACTTTTCCAATTTCTATAGAGTCAGTTGCTCACGTTATAATGCTGGTCATAAATCTTTTGAGATTGTTAAAGGTGATAATCTCTGGTTCACTCTGTATGGGCTTTATAATTTACAAGCACTGAGAGGTGAATGAAAACAGTGAGCACAATGGGAAGGCGATGAAGGGTGAAAACGAGTCTGTAATTACTTCTCCTTTCTCACGCAGCATTTGCTCCCTCAGACATCAATTATGCCAGCTAAGCATCAACTTTCATTTAGTGCTTGTTGTGCAAGAAGTTGAATGGAGATAGAACTGGACATTATTTTGCAGCAAATCCTTGTCAGGCTTGAAGGGTAGCACTGAAGGGTTGCACCTAAAAGAAAAATGGGCATTTAATAGTTTAGATAATTTTAAAGGTTTCAAAAATCTCAAGCCCCATATTTAGATGTATAATTATGTTCCTTGTATGACTTACATAAAATTGTTATTTATGATTCTATACTTTAACATCTCATATTAGGAAAAAGAGTAATTTGTAACATTTAAGTTTCTCCAGTATGAAAATACCAAACACGTGCCACCTTTTCCACATTACCTGCCAGTTCCCTCCCACCAGCCTGCTCTCTCCTAGCATATTCAGCTGCCAACTGGGGACAACGAAGCGCAGCACATGCATTAACCAAAACACTTTTTTTGCTTTTTATTGCTCTGCTGCTCATGCTGCATCACATGGGATTAAACATATGGTGCTTATTGTCCCCTAAATTGTATATCAAGTAGTCTTAAGGCCAACTTTTAGCGATCACTTTATCCCTTCTGAAAGTACTCAAACAGTAGAAAAGTTGTTGTTTCTAATTGAAAACTTCAGTAAACGTACAATGAAGAGCATTGCTTTATAAAATATTATCACAAAAAATTCCTTCTATGGAAATTCTCTATGAGAATATAAGTTTATGAGATCTCTGAATTAATGAAAGTGCAAACAAAAACAGACCCCAAAATGAAAACTTTTCCTGAAATGAAGACTTTGGCACTACAATGACACATTTCTTACGTAACTCTATTTGTAAATCTAGCCACGAATCTTGAGGTTACAAGGCCAAGTTTGGGGAAAAAATGCGTAAAAAATGTAAACAGTGGATCAGTAAAATAAAGTTAAGTGAGGTTATTCAGGTCATATTAAAAATTTAAAAACATTTATTTATTTATTGATTTATCTTTTTTTTTTTAGTCTTTTTACGTTAATTTAAACAGGTCAAGCACAATGATTGACATCTATCGGACAAGACAGCAACTTTCCACAAGCAGTCCTCATTATCATTCATAATTATGTTTGTTATGCAGAAAAAATAACCATATTTTTTCTGATAATGTTCAGCTTTTAAAAAAAACTTTTTTCCATCATAACATTTCATTGACAGAAACCAGGATAAGGAGAGAGAAATGTAATTATTTTACTTTTGTTATTAGACATAAGCTAATACTTATTTTCATTTGTAAGGGTGTGCCCTAATTAGACCAGGAAGTAACCAATCTGTATATAATAAAAAATTATATAAAACAACAACAACATTTTAGGGCATTTTAAAAATTCAAATGAATCCTCTTGGATCTGAGCCAGTTATTAGCTTAAAGCTCTAGAAATGCACCTGGTCCTGTCCAGAAAAATCAATAATGCAACACAGCCTCCGGGGACTCTTGGGACATATCATCCTTGAGGGTACTCATTTAGTTCTCATTTAATCTTTATTTCAGCAGCATAGACAGAGGTCTTTCTCTATAGGATTGCGTTGGTATGATTTAGAAGAAAGTCTCTTTTATTTTCCTCCCGAAATGGAGGTCTTTATTTAGAAAGTAAACTGCTGTGAGAAGGTAGGGCCAAAGGGCAATTGGAAATTGAGTGTTGACATTAACACAGAAAAATAGAAAGCCACATATATTAGGGGGACTCAGAAAGAGAGAGAGAGAGAGAGAGAGAGAGAGAGAGAAAAAATCATCTTGATTAAATAACCAATACACACACGGACAAAATTGTTGGTACCCTTCGGTCAATGCAAAAAAAACTCACAATGGTCACAGAAATAACTTTAATCTGACAAAAGTAATAATAAATAAGAATTCTATGAATGTTAACCAATGAAAGTCAGACATTGCTTTTCAACCATGCTTCAACAGCATTATAAAAAGAAATGAAAACTCAAAAACCCATGGAACAGGCCTGGACAAAAATGATGGTACCCCTAAATTAATAGTTTGTTGCACAACCTTTTGAGGCAATCACTGCAATCAAACGATTCCTGTAACTGTCAATGTGACTTCTGCACCTCTCGGCAGGTATTTTGGCCCACTCCTCATGAGCAAGCTGCTCCAGTTGTTTCCGATTTGAAGGGTGCCTTTTCCTGACAGCATGTTTCAGCTCCTTCCAAAGATGCTCAATAGGATTGAGGTCAGGGCTCATAGAAGGCCACTTTAGAATAGTCCAATGTTTTCCTCTTAGCCATTCTTGGGTGTTTTTAGCTGTGTGTTTTGGGTCATTGTCCTGTTACAAGACCCATGACCTGCGACTGAGGCCCAGCTTTCTGACACTGGCCAGCACATTTCTCTCTAGAATCCCTTGATAGTCTTGAGATTTCATTGTACCCTGCACAGATTCAAGACACCCTGTGCCAGATGCAGCAAAGCAGCCCCAGAACATAACAGAGCCTCCTCCATGTTTCACAGTAGGGACAGTGTTCTTTTCTTGATATGCTTCATTTTTTCGTCTGTGAACATAGAGCTGATGTGCCTTGGCAAAAAGTTCCATTTTTGTATCTTCTGCCCATAGGACATTCTCCCAGAAGCTTTGTGGCTTGTCAAAATGTAGTTTGGCATATTCCAGTCTGGCTTTTTTATGATTTGTTTTCAACAATGGTGTCCTCCTTGGTCGTCTCCCATGTAGTCCACTTTGGCTCAAACAACGACGGATGGTGCGATCTGACACTGATGTTCCTTGAGCATGAAGTTCACCTTGGATCTCTTTAGAAGTCTTTCTGGCCTCTTTTGTTACCATTCTGATTATCCATCTCTTTGATTTTGTCATCAGTTTTCCTCCTGCGGCCACATCCAGGGAGGTTGGCTACAGTCCCATGGATCTTAAATTTCTGAATAATATGTGCAACTGTAGTCACAGGAACATCTAGCTGCTTGGAAATGGTCTTATAGCCTTTACCTTTAACATGCTTGTCTATAATTTTCTTTCGAATCTCCTGAGACAACTCTTTCCTTCGCTTCCTCTGGTCCATGTTGAGTGTGGTACATACCATGTCACCAAACAACACAGTGACTACCTGGAGCCCTATATATAGGCCCACTGACTGAATACAAGATTGTAGACACCTGTGATGCTAATTAGTGGACACACCTTGAATTAACATGTCCCTTTGGTCACATTATTTTCAGTATTTTCTAGGGCAGGGGTCTCAAACTCAGTTCCTGGAGGGCCGCAGCCCCACAGAGTTTTGTTCCAACCATAATTAAAAACACCTGATCCAACTAAACAAGTCATTAAGGCTTATTTGAAAACTACATAGTATGTATGTTGGGGCAGGGTTGGAACAAAACTCCGTAGGGCTGCGGCCCTCCAGGAACTGAGTTCGAGACCCCTGTTCTAGGGGTACCATCATTTTTGTCCAGGCCTGTTCCATGAGTTTCTTTTTTTTAAATAATTCTGTTGAAGCATGGTTGAAAAGCAATGTCTGGCTTTCATTGGTTACCATTCATAGAATTTTTTAAAATTATTACTTTTGTCAGATTAAAGTTATTTCTGTGACCATTGTGAGTTTTTCTTTCATTGACCGAAGGGTACAAACAATTTTGTCCACATGTGTATATGAAGTATTACTAACACAGTAAAACTGCTTGACTCTCTTTCATCAATTACAGTTTATTCTAATTTCTCGTATGGTATCTGCACTATTAAATCAAATCTTATTTTGTGCAAATGGAACAACTATAATTTCACACCAGTAACTCCGATACTGTCTAATCACATTATACTGTGTATTGTACCTTTTAGAGTATTTGTCCATCTTGTTTTTCACTATTTTAGATATTATTGAACTTAATAACATAAATTAGAAAATGTGCAAACAGTTGAAATCACAGCTAATATAAAATTGCACATATAAAATCAGCAAAGAGTCATAATGGAAAAGACAAAAGGCTAATGATGGTTAGTACAAATTTAGATTGATCTAGTCAAAGTGGCATCAATGAGAATTGCAATGCAGGCATTAATCCAGGTATTGTCTGAAAGGCAAGGCATTCATTCCACTCATTTATACCATCAATGGGTCAGGATATTTTAACAGTGAGATTTTGTATTACAAGCATGTCAGGCTCCCTGATTTTAACCTAAGTTGATATGCTAGTGTGTAGTCTAGGTACATGGATAATCTGTAAAATTATTTGATGCCTAGAATTACAATTACAGGAGTTGATTTCTTTCAACAGGAAGTCAATGGAGTAACCCAATTGAGAACCTTAAGAGGTTATGAACCAGACAAGCAGGAGCATTGTGAATGAGAGGAGATACTATAATACATACCGTGTAAAGTAAAACATGGAAATGGGATATTAATCTAAATAAGACAGGTTCTGTACTCAAGAAAGATGGTATTATTCTGTTATCATGGATTTGGTGGTTTTTGCGAGTGATCAAATATCAGAACTAAAAAACTATATACTAAGCAAACGGTTTTGTTTTTAAGTGGGTTTTATAGAAATGAGGAGAGAGTGGGGGAGCCACACGTCACTTTCCCTGATATGGTTTTTGTAGATATCTCTCAATGTGACAAGAGTAATGCTAAAAATGTGGAAATTTCAAATGTTGGCCCCACACGCTGACAGAGTCTTCCATTTTATTTTTAATGAGTTTTTCTCAAACCAACAGATAACAGCAAGCAGAGCTAAGGAGCGATTGGGTCATTACAGCACGGTGTAGCTTTGCAGACAAGTTAAGCAAAACCTATATGAAGTGGTCCAGATCAATGTAGAGGTAAATATAATCACTCTACCTTCTACAGTTTGATGAATCAAGTGTTTACAATCACATCAGTGGAGACACACAATTAAAGTGCCGCAAATACATTCATGACAAGGATGGACACACTCATGTATCATTTAATTATAGGCTGTTTGCTCAGATGGAATTGCTCTCTTCAAGGGTACTTGTACAGTAGATCTGCTTACTGACTGTGGCTGCAATTTGTTTTTGCTTCTTCAAATATTGACTGCATCTTTGCCCTTTACTCTTTAGCCTTGCCCTTTTTCCCTATCAATCTCTGTAGATGCAAAATAAAAAATTAGAACAAGCTAATTAATTTAACTGTATCTCTCCAACAGACACACACAAAAAATTCTGGACTTCCATTTGCTGTCATGTTCACATCCTGCATTCTTCTCAGTTACCCTAATTTGGTTCCACACACATGATTTTTGGAACTGTGAACAATGGGAAGTCATTTTTATTAGGCAAATAATCAAACTACTGTAGTGTCTCCCTGTGGCTCGAAATCATAGCCTAAAAGACTGTGAGGCTAATTTGGTGTAGATTTAGTGGGAAGATGATTACAGCCTCTGTGGGCAGATTGTGATAATGATGATTATAATAACTGGATGAATTGTGCAGCAGGATCTTAGAAAAAGGACACAATATGTCAATTCCAAATGATGAGGTCAAATATTTCTCAATGCTGAACCACACTCTATACAGAAAATAATAACATGGTGATGTCAGTGGGTAGTAAGGATATGTGAGAGAAAAGTCACAGAGACACAGAGAGAACACGAGAATCGTCATATAAACAGTAATTGGAGCTGATAATTGTATGCTAGGTTAGGGCTGTGACACATCAACACCTCTGCTGCACCACTCTTTCCTCTTTAGTCGGAACATTTGTGCAATTAAGCAATCAGAAAATTATGTGGCAGTGGCACAATGCATAAATCATGCAGATACAAATCAAAAGCGTAGCATCAAGTGTGGGGAAAAGAAATCTCAGTGACTTTGACCATAGCATGGTTGCCAGATGGGTTTAGAAACTGTTGATTGGGACCGCAGAGAAGCATAACAGAAAAGAGTTCAAAACCTGATGATGGTAAAGCCATCCACTGCCTCCAAGTTGGAGCAAAATTGTCCCATGCTGTCGGGCAGGAAGGGAGGGTTGGTTTACTCTTTTTTTCCCAGTAACACTAGCCAATAATGGGCATCTGTAAGGTCATGCAGGCAGACGTGAGCTTTCCTATGATTATGTGGCATTTGTAGCTTGATATTTCATAATGAGCAGTTCAAAAAGAAGCAATATTTCAATAGTAAACTGTCCAGTTTCAGTGAGCCTGTGTCTGAGGTGACTTCAGGTTTTTGTTCTTGGCAGACATTAGTGCGACCCAATGTTTTTCGTTCCTTAGTTAGAGTCCATCCACCTCAAGGTTCAACGTGTTCTGCATTCTAAGATGCTTTGATGCTCAACACCACTGGAAACAGTGCTTTTTAAAAATTTACTATAGACTTCCTGTCAGCCTGAACCAGAATGAATATTCCTCTCTGACCTTCATTATCAACAGGGTCCTTCCATCTGCAGAACTGCTGCTCACAGTATATTTTTTGTCCGTTTGATTGTTTTTATTCCTTGCTTGAGAGTCGGTTAATGAAAATGCATGAAATTTTTAAAAGATCAGCATTTTCAGAAATACTCAGATCAGCCAGCCTCTGAGACCAAGGAGAGCATGCAACGATTGACGTCCCTGAGATCATATCTTCCTCATTCTGATGTTTGATGGGAACATTAACTGAAGCCCTTGACGTGCACGGTTTTATGCATTGCGCTGGTACAGTAGATATGAATCAACAAATTCCGGCAAATTTTAAGCTCTTATCCTTTTTTTACATAAATAAGCTTTTCAAAACTAAATGTGCTATTACTGTATATAATAACCCACATACACTTTAACTTAAAAAAAAAAACACTCTAATATTTAGTTAGGCCACGTTTAGCTTTGATTATAGTAGGCGTTCACCACAGAATTGTTTCAACAAACACAGTGCCACAAACTTTATTTTCATCCAGAGCTGCATTAATATCTGATTCTGATCTAATTCTTGTATTGATGACAGAAGAGTCCATAAGGTTTCAGTTCCAAAGGCTTTCAGTGGGGTTAAGGTAAGGTGGCAGACATTTCATGTGTGAAAAGATTCCTGACACTCTTTCATAATTTGCACCCTGTAAATCCTGACATTGTGTACCTAAAGTAAAATCCATTGATGCCATAACCTGGTAATTCAGTGCATTCAGGTATTTAGTTGAACTGATCAGATGACATGATCTTTTCTGTTGCTGCAATGTCCCAATTTTGTGAGTTCACATCATATTGTGCTTGTGGAAATGCTCTTACTTTCACTATTAAACATCGCTGTTGGCTCTTCTTTTTATGATCCAAATTCATGAAGTGTCAAATAAAAGTCAGCTATAATATTTTTGGCCACATTTCTTCCACAAGTGTAATGGTTCAGTACTGTCTACTACAGTATGCGACAATTCTTAACCCAACTGCAGTAACTTCAGCAATCTTAGTTGTTTCCTTTGTTTGATGCTGGCCATTAATTGTAACCTTCTTAACCCACAGTAACATTTATTCACACCCACAAAATATGTCTTCAGACTTGGTTGTTTAAGAAATAACAAACTACTCACTGCATCAGTTATGATTTTAAAAATGTTGCCAGCAGAAGCATCTTAATCACTGCAGTATTTACAGTATTAAATCAAAGACTCTTAAGCATTTGCTGATTGAAATGGCATTATTGTCTTGGCCAGGTAGTGTATCATAACTGTGACAAAAAATGATAGTTATCAGTAAAATGTGGTTTACCAGAATGTTAATGAAACTAAATTAAATTGACAATGAGTCTTTCTATGTGAGATTAATTACCAGGAGGCACATCACAACAACACAGCCCAAGCAGCTGGTGGTTGTTTTGAGTAGTGGCGTCTGGCAGCTGTTAAACGCCTTAAGACGTCATTTGCTAATCTTTCTCCAGCGGTCAACGCGGCAACAGATGACACACAGCAGTGTTCATGGCAACTGAATCCTGCAGAACACACTTAGTGGGCTGCAGATGGAGAAGAAATTACCTACGGTGAATGCCACCTGTTGCTTGGTGTGTGCTTTACCCAAATTTCACTGGTATTGATGCACTGCAGGTAGCCAAAGAGACAGTCAAAATGTTTTGTTCAGTGAAAGCCAAATGAGAGCTAGATCATTGTTCAGACAACTAAAAACAATCAGACTGCAAGAAAAGACAAATGAAGTAAATGAAGTGGTTTAAACTGATAAATCAAGTCCTGATTTGAGGGACAGAGGTAGCCTGTGTGTTTACTATGTCCAATGCGATACATGATTGAGCTGCCACACTTCATCAGGAGCTTTCTCAATCACCACCCTGTTATCAGTGAGACATCATACGCCCTTTTCTATCTGGCCTGAACCTGTCAGGCAAGAATCGGAAAAATTAATGTGATCGCTGTTGTGGAAAGGCCAGCTCTCTGCCTCATTTTCTGCCAGACTCTGTGGCTCACCCTGGAAGCTTAAAGAGTATGTTTTATAATACTGCTGTTTGTTGGTGCTGATCATGACTGAAATGTTTACATGTTGTCATTGATCTGTATCCAAATTTGAAATCAATATGTGTTACGTGGTGCGGTATGGAGAGCCGCACCACGCGATGTTTTTAATTATAAGAGCCCTTATGCTGGGCGTTAGAGTGGGTCAATGAAATAGGAGATAGTGAGAGTGCTTGTGATACACATGGGAAGACCTTCCGGTTTGAAGATAGCGTGGGATTATTAATTAAGGAACTGAAAAGGAAACCAACGAAAACTGTAAACACAAAATAAACAGAGCTCCGCCGTCTACGCGAGAACGGACGGGGCTCTGGAAAATAAAACAAAACTTGTCCTCTCGGGGCACTAACAAAATGTACTGAGCGCGCACGCTGAACTGCTGCGTGCCGCTCTCTCTATCTCTCTCTCTCACTCGCTCGCTCTCACCGGCGTCTTCAATAGACAGAGGCTGGGTCTTTGCCTCTGTCCCTAAACAGCTGTCTGTCTGTCTGTCTTTTATTTTATTTTAGTTCTTTCTTTGGCCCTGATACCTTCACCGGTGCTACCTAAATGATCGCACGAAGTGCGCCGGTATCAGGACCCTTAAATAAACACGCCGTCAGGTGTGGCTCGTTCAGGCTGATTGGCTGACGGCGGCGTTGCCTAGCAACTGTGTGAATAAATGGTCGTGCTTTTGCCTGTTCAGAACTCCGTGTGGTAAACCGTTATGAACAGTCGGTCACCCCGGGTGGGTGTATGGGGGGGGGAATAAGGTGCGTGGTGTAGCACGGGTTGGTATGGGGCTATGGCGGGGTTTAACATCCCAGTAGCCCTGAGGGGCAGTAGAAAGGGGTACTGGGGCATGAGGCGCTGGAACTGGGGGTTGGCCACCCTTGGCAGCTTAGGGCGCACTGACATCCCCAGTTCGAGATGGAGCGGGTCGGCCAGTCTATGCGAGGGTCCTGACTTTTGGGTCACACCTGACCCGCCCCTCCTGGGGTGACCCTGTCTGTGGTGAATTTCGCCACAGGCATCGCTTGCCCTCTGGGAGCCCCGTGGGCTGCTACGCTGAGGGGCAAGCATGGCGATGCCTATCTGCATGGACTCTCCCATGTTTTCCAGCTCTAGATCTTGAGGCTCTAAATCAGGGACAGGATCTGAAGCCTCAGACTCTGTCTCCATGGGCAGAGGTGAGACTTCGCGCCTATAGCTGGGGGAGCCACTGGCTAGGTGCTTGGAGCGGCTTTTTTGTGGTGGAGATGTTCCCCGCCTGGAGCTGCCAGTACTGCAGTATGAAGGCATTGCACCTCTCTGGCTCTCCCGCATACGGCGGTGGAGGTGGTAGTCGAGTTTCGGCCACCAGATGGGGTAGTTGAGCCCCTGATTCGGGGGCGCGAGTCGACTCCGGAATCGACTCGCGGCCAGATGGAAACCCGGAAGTGGCGCGCGCCTCGAGCTGCCCAAAAACTTGCTCAAGGCGCTTATTAATCCCATGCATCTCCGAAATTAATGCGGTTGAGGCTTCCTCATGTTTATCAAGCACTCTTGCTTGACCCTCACCTATTTCCTGCACCCGCGGGCTTTTCTGGTGGTGCGATCATTCTGTTACGTGGTGCGGTATGGAGAGCCGCACCACGCGATGTTTTTAATTATAAGAGCCCTTATGCTGGACGTTAGAGTGGGATTATTAATTAAGGAACTGAAAAGGAAACCAATGAAAACTGTAAACACAAAATAAGCAGAGCTCCGCGAGAACGGACGGGGCTCTGGAAAATAAAACAAAACTTGTCCTCTCGGGGCGTTCACCCTTATCGAGGGTTTTGGGAGAGAGAGAGAGAGTTTGTGCTTCGTGCACTAACAAACTACTGAACTGCTGCGGGCCGCTCTCTCTCTCTCGCTCACACCGGCGTCTTCAATAGACAGAGGCTGGGGCTTTGCCTCTGTCCCTAAACAGCTGTCTGTTTTTTATTTTATTTTCTTTCTTTTCTTTTTCTTTGGCCCTGATACCTAACATTCACATGAGCATTCACACACACAGGCAATTTTTGGATGCCAGTTAGCCTAATCTACATGTCTTTTGAACTCTGGGAGGAAACTGACTTTTGACCTGGAGGAAACCCTCCAATCACGGGAAGAACATGCAAACTCCATCTACACAGACCGAGCGGCAGGAATCGGACCCAGACCCTGGTTCCGAGGCCACCGGTGCTAATAACTAAGCTACCGTGCCGGCACTTAGTAACGGGTGGTTAGACACTTTAAAGTGTTCGCATTTGCCTTATTTATAACCCCGGGTCACCTGAAAATATTTTATTTCAGAAGATTTGACAAGCGTCTTATCAAGGCATTATGTAAAAAATTGTATTAAATCTGTGATGCAAAGTTGGAACACAACCGTCCACTCTACGCTAAGATCTGCATTACGGTTATTCAGTATTTTATACTTACTTTAAACCCCTACATGTCCTCTATGACCTGATTCGGTCTGAAATTGCTAAAGACATGGTGTGATGACATGGTGTGATCACATTCTTGATTATTGTATTTTCTTATGTGCATACCGGTACGAAATAATGCTTAAATAAATGCTTGATGTTAACACGAGCATACAAATTCAGTTTCATAACTGCACAACAGAAGCATGATGAATGATCTGGTGTAGATGCGCAACAAAGCAGTATGGAAATTCCTGCAGTTGCTGAATTAGCATGTTGCACTGAAGCTTCCAAGGAGAGGTTTGATGAAGATGTAGTACGAAACATTGAAAGATTAAAAACTGAAAACAAACAACCATTTTCTGCTACGCATATTTGTTACTTAGTTCAAGAAATGTTCTGCCTCAATATTTTTTTTTTTACTATTTTATCTGGTTAGACGTACTGACAGCTTTAGTTGATCAAATTTAAAATATGGCCAGTGGACAGGATAAGAAGTCGTCCCAGTCTCCTCTGATCTGAGCAGAAACAGGTGGCCAGGAAGTGCCATGACATCTGGTAATCCTACGACATGAGTAATCTAACAACATTCTGGGGTAAGCAATATTTATACTGTAATTTCAGTAGTCTTACGCTAAAATTTCTTTGTTGGGTTTGAAAAGTCCTAAGTGGTATAATATCGAGACACTTTCACTATGCTGTTCAGGAGAGTCAAATACAGATTTGTTATACAGTATGTACCAAATTAGATGCGTCTGCGGAAGCAAGTAATAAGCTATACCTCATCATGACTCTGTGGTTATTAGCTTCGCTGGAATTGAGTGATTGACTTGTATTCAATACATGCCCCTTTACCCATAATATAAATGCTAATTCCATAGTAATACCCCTTTTTTTCAGGTGATATTATAGCGTTTGTTTCCCTGAGCCTGCAAAAATGCTTTGATTATAGACTTTAGGCCCTATTTTGGATGTGTTAGTATGGGGCAGTGTTATAGCAGGAGGAAAAGTAAGAATATAATGTGTCTGCGGTAACTGAAGACTAGTGGTGTGCATGACTCAGTAAAGCGATTAGGATTCGCTAAATCGCACATTTTTGTCCCATTATTACCTTTTCATCAATCTGAAAAATCAGTATCTTTTTGTGTAAATGAATGATGCATTAATTAGGATGTAACATTATTATGTACATTATGTCCATTCTACTGTACATGCATACATTCATCACTTAGTTATGCTTATGCTTGTCTCATTACAGAAAGGGCAGAGGTTGGATGTTAGAATGGTATACAAGAGCTATTGGCTAAATGACTCCATCAACATTCCACATGCTGACGCTTTTAAATTGCTACATATTACTCCATTAAATTAAGTTAATTAAGTAATATGCCATGAAGATGTGGAATTATGTATCCCATATAAGCTTTGAAGCTTTGACCAAGACTCAATAGTTTCTCATGATCATTCTAACTAAATAGAAGTCTGAAACAACCAATTGACTTTACAATCTTTTTATAAGTTGCAAGTCCAGTGCCAGATAACTTATGTAAAATGGGAAAATCAACGAAGCAGAAACAAAAACCTTGTTTGACCATGTAATAGAAACCTATTGCCATATGCAGGCAGTCATATGCATTAAAATAAACAATGCAATGCATTAAAAGGAAAAGGAAAATAAAGTGTGTGAATGTCCCCTATCAATGTACAGATCAGCAGCAGCAAAAGACAAAGAAAATCATACATGGCTCTTTCAGATAGATAATGCTTTAATATTTCATGTCATCCAACAATATTTAATAACACCGATTACATATTATTTTTTTTTTATATATTTATATTTTAAATCTTGTTGTATTTTTGGTCATTTCTTTTGTTCTTTAACATGATGGCCGAACCTTACATTACAACAATTTCAAGCTTTTTTTGGTTCATAATCAGTTTTGATTACACTAAACATTTTTGGTGAAACATGAAAGATGAAGAGAGAAAGGCAGCCACACTTATGAGATCTGTGCTATACACTGGAGATGAACATGGACCATCTACTTAGCTCAGGCACAGAAATGTGCAAGCACATTTCTCTTTGGTAACCCATTTCCCCAAAACACCAATGACAAATAATTATTCTTGCTGACAGCCTGCCATCATTCCTGATTTCCAGTGGACTTTACCAGCATATTTCAATTCTGTTTGGATTAAGCAGCAGAGAAGATGAGGTACAAATCAATTTTCCAAATGAAAACACAGGGCCCTGTTTCCTAACTCCCTACCAAAGAATTATTCCCATCCATCTGTTTAGACAACGTTGTCCATGTTGCCTGCAAAGGTGACTGAAAGAAACCAAAACCCTTCCTGCAAAGCATGGCAATAAACACTTATTGCTAGTTCTGGCCAAAGAAAACACAATTGCTTAATATTAAATGAAGGAAATGAATCCAATGTGTCTACGTCAGTACACTTAAACCAATAAGTCATAAGTGTAACTCAATACTTTTGATAAAGCAGCAGCACAATGGTTCTTATAATCTGATTTCTTATTCTGTTTTATAATGCTTCTTATATATTGTGTAAGCTTGTGTGGACTACTAAAAACAGGAATGGTATAGCTGACTAAATCCAATAGCTTACAGAAGAGAAACAGGAGCCCTCCAAAAGGAATTGCTATAGAGTGCCCTCCAGTGGAGGAAGAAGAGCATGAACACCAGTTTAAACAAAAGGATAGTTTAGCATGATTGTTCTAATATTTCCATTTCACAATTATATCTTTAATAGCAAAACCTTGAACCGTTTTTTTTATGCTGTTCAAACTTTAAGAGGAACGTCATAAGTATTACTCTGCTGATGACTCAAAAGAGAACGTGCAAAGAATGCCCCAATGATCACTCGTGAAACGATCACATGCCAGTCTCTTCAAGCCCACCAGTGTCATGGTGTCTGGCCGTAGCTGAGCGCCCTCTCTAGCTGCTCGCATGTAAACGCGGTCGAAACGCAGTCTCGCAGAGAAAGGGATTTCTTTGTTATTATTATTGACTGTGTCCCAGGTGTACTTGCAGTCCTCAGGCTCTCCAAGTACCGCCCATACATCTGTAATACCATCAGGGAGGCCTCCTAGCTTCTTCATCTAATAGACAATACAATCAGGTCAACACAACAAGCTACAAACACATAGGGTTAGACAACATGGACTTTGGGTGCATGTTAAAAAGTAGACAATTAGACATAACACACACACACCTCCCAGTCTCTCAAGTTGGTGTCTCCTCCAAATATGACCGTCTGGCTGTCTGGTGCCTCCCTCATCTTCTTCCAGACCCTGCGCATCTGGTTCAGGCGCTCCTGTGAGTTGGCCTTTAAGCTTCCCACTGTAACAGTTTCTAGGATTTGTTTGTTTAACAGGGAGTATTCCACTGCAAACTATAGTTGATTTTTATAAAATGCTTAAATTACAGTTCAGTAATAATGACATAACAAAAAATCTACAAAATGCCACTGTCAAAGCACTATTTTTTGAATTTACATAAGGAGTACTTACACCCCAAACTGAAATGAAAAGTCTAATCCATCTGTCTAAACGGCTAAAATGCCCCTCTGATTCAACTATGTGCTATATCATGATGTGCCCTGGCACCAGATTACTAAAAGGCAAATCAGTTGAGCATTGTTATGGCTCTGTAACAGATGTTTGACCTTTGTAATAAGTTTGTAGAACAGCCTTAAGCACACCTGTGAGGTAAGAGCACAAACAATACAACTCGTTATAGTGCTGTTGACGCTACTTGCTGAATGTTCACGGGTTCGACTGCAGTGGGGTCTGAGCCACCTCAGCCAGGATCGTCTGTACATTCACAGATGTACAGACGTCTTTAAAACATTTTGACCATTCAAATGTTTTACTGTGGCCAAGAGTCTCTCATCTCTTTACATCAGTCTTCTGTAAATGTCAGTTGGTTTTATGGTCTTATTCACAAGAAAATTAAACTGTTCCGGTTTGACTTGAATGCCCGGAATTATTATAAATAATTATCATGTAATCAGTCATACATTAAAATGAGTACATTCATTTCACAATATATACAGTATATTGTGGAATTTTCTCTTTAAGACGAAATCAATCTCTTTTAAGACATTGTGTTTCAAGTCCTCTATTGGATATAACCTTCTGAAATGTCTCAAGACGATACAGATTAAATTATATGCAACGTGCAGTATAAAACATATTGTATCAGTTCCCCAGAAAAAATAGTACAGTTGGAAACTCACCTCAGCCACTAACAGATTTCTCCCCATTTCTGTAGTGGGATATTTTACAATGCTGTTCTGAACTAAGTTGATTCTGCACCTTCTAAGCAGTATTCCAGTAAAATAACCATCATTACTGCCTAGAAAGAAAGGTTCATCAAAGTAATCAAAATCACTTGTATATCACACAGGCATTTATTAAATGAAATTAGGAGTCTCACCTTGCAAAAACTCATAATCTGTCATAACCTCTTTTAAAACCATCAGGATAGGTGAAACAATCTCTTGCAGTAAGACTACATCTGCACGGTACCTCAAAAAGATAACAAAGGATAACATTTATGTGACCTTTCTTTAAAAACAAAGGAATAAAAGGAGAAATGACATTGCTGTGAGTGCATGTATGAGCACAGTAGTCTTATAAATACCTGAGCCATATAATACTCACTTTCCTAAATGCAACAGCAGGCTCTTGAGCCGCTCTCTGCCATCTTCAGGATCCTGTCCATCTATGTTCCAGGTGAGCACAGTGAGCTGCTCCGGGTTTCTGCTCTGATCAGGAACACAGTCCTGACATTCATCCTCAGACATCCGGCCTTCATATAACTGTTTGTATGAGAGTCTGACATATTTCGTCTGGGTCGATTTTGATTCAGTAAGCTGTGTGTGACTGCACTCAAGTGGAAGGGTTTGAGTAGACTGGTTCTGGTATGAGTTTTCAGGAGTCACTGTCTGGGTGGACTGGTCGCAGGTGGTTTGAATCAATATGCTGTTTGTTTCTTTCCCAGAAGGACAATGTGAGGTGTTATGTTGTGTAGTTATTTGTTTAGAAGATGCTTGTCCTGTACTTTGCTTATTTTTCACACGTCTTTTCTTCTTGACAGTCTTTACTTTAATCTGCTCAACTTTAGGAGTCTTATTGCTTTCTTTGTCGCCCCCTGTTGAAATGTCAATGGATGCAAGACTAAAGAAATGTAAGCAAAAAGAAAGTGTGTAGTTGTCAATATAAATTCTAGCATTCTCTTAAAATTTGTAAAATTAAACCCTCACTTAAAATGTGCATTAGTTTTTTTTTTTTATCTAATCTCTCAATACAAACCATCCACTGACAAAAGTAACCATAATTCAAAAACTAATACAGTATATAACACAGTGCAACCAAATCCAGAGTGTACCTAGAGGAATAATAATATATATAAAAAAAACATAATTTGCTCTTTACCTTTGTTCATGGTTTTTCTTGTCATCCATTCTTAGATATAGAGATGCTTGAAGACTTTCAATTAAAGGATCACGTCAAATGTATCTAGATGTGGACAAGCATCACAAAAAACAAGTCTGTAAGTTTTATTTATACTAAATATACTAAAATAATTATGTGTTCTGCACGTAAATAAAAGAATATTCGATGAAAAAGTCAAATGTGGCTCCAATAAAAGGACAAATTATTAGATTCTTTAAAATAGCTAATTCCACTTTCAGAATATTTACTCACACGCTCATCGTCTAATGCTTTTATCTGTGTATATGGATCAAAGGAGGGTCTGGAGCCTCTCCCAGGAGACTTAGGACATGAGGTGGGGTCCAGTCTGGATAGGGTGCCTGTCCATTGCAGGGCACACATATACACACACTCACTGCCTGTTTTCAGACTGTGGCAGAAAACAGAAGTACCCGGAAGAAACCCACCAAGCACGGGGAGAACATCCAAACTCTATAAACACAGATCACGAGGTGGGAATCGAACCTGGACCCTGGAGGTGCAAGGCGACAGTGCTAAGCACTACACCCCTGAACTGCCATAGGATATTTAATAAATGTATAATATAATATAATAATATAAGTATTATTACTACACAGCACATCCTTACTCGACAGTTCAATCTAAGCTTGGAATGTGAACACACCCGCAGAGATCCATACTAAATAAAGCTACTGTACAATCCACTAAAAAAGATATTCTGCTTTAAATTATTATTATTAGTTTTTTTTTGCTAAGATCTAAATCTCATGGTTAAATCAATTATTCCTGAATTAATGCCTATGATCAACTATTCTGGAACAGTGGTAATTAACACTGACAGTAAACCCATTGTCTTGGGTTTTGCCTTTGGTATGTATGGCGTAGTCTGTATTTACATAGGAAAACAAAACTCTGAGTGGTGTTTGGCAATTCTCCACAATACAGTATACACATACAACAACACTACTGTTCTGATCAGTAACGTCACACAAACAGTTGTAACTAATTAAACCAATAAGAGTTTATCAAGTGACCCAAATCAAGCTGCCTTACCTGATCTCTTACACTTCACAGCACATATGTATTCTGGTGTGTGTGTGTGTGTGTGTGTGTGTTTAGGGAGGAGGGGCCAAGAGGATGGCTGTAAACTGTATGTGCGTGTCCTCGCTTTCGATTTCCTAAAGTTAGGCTTTAACTCTGCCCGAGGAGTACGTCAGAGTTTCACTGGTTTCGTTTTACATTTGTACCAACAGAGGGCGCCATGTTGCACACACGAAGAGCAGCACACCAGAAACCGACCCGCTGTAGTGATTCTCAGTTTTTACCGCCAGGGACCTTTGAATAGGCTACTTTATGAATTCAATAATAATCTGTCTATTTACTGGAGCCATATTGGTCTTTTTGATTATCTTTTTTATTTTAGGTGCAGAACACAATTGGTCTGAGAAATCTTGCATTTGAGATTAATTGTATTATTAATTGTAATTATAATTATAATAATAATAACAATGCTTCTTTGATATTTTTAGGGTCCCAGATAAAATAAAAAAATATATATCAGATACAAAAAATCAGATACAGCTTCTGCAGTCCCTATATGGATTACCCATTTAAAATCAACTTGACTATAATCCACTCTATCATTGCTAATAACTACAACCATTCTTTTTTCAATATTCAGTTTAACATTTTTTAAATACATTTTTTATTTTAAAAAATATGAATTTTCAATAGCTTTTTTATGTGGATTACACATTTAAAACCTATTGTACGATAATCCACTCTATTGTTACTAATAACTACAACCATTTTTTTCAACATTCAGTTTAATAGTTTTTTTTATTAATTTCTTATAAAAAATATGAATTTTCAATAGCTTTTTCATTATGTGGATTACACATTTAAAACCTATTGTACTATAATCCACTCTATTGTTGCTAATAACCATTTTTTTTCAAATATTCAGTTTAATAGTTTAAAAAAATATTATAAAAAATATGAATTTTCAATAGCTTTTTTGTTAAGTGGATGACACATTTAAAACCAACTGTACAACAATGCAGCCTATTTTTAGGCGAGGATGAGTCCCCTCCCTTCGAGGGGTCACCACAGTGGACCCTCCTATCGACACAACAACTTTGCACACGTTTTACATTGAATTCCTTCCCACTTGCATTTATCCTGGCTTGAACTCGGCACTGTATCCCTGGGGTTTGGGCATTGGCAAGATATTGAAAACAGTCTTTCGGCATGATAGTTGAGAAACCTACCACTGAACTAATGCCCTTATTTTTGTCCATCATTGCAACAAAGTACAACAATTATAGAGAAGTATAAAAAATAAATAAATAAAAATGATATATACGTGTGTGTGTGTGTGTGTGTATTTGCATGTGTGTGAGAAAAAAATTGTATACACACTTCAGAAGAGGAAAAACGTGTCTAAATATTTTCATTCTTAATGTATTGCTATATGTTATATATTGATATATTTGATAATGTTATAATAATTATAATCAGAAACTTATTATATTAATATACATCATACTATCTTTCTTTTGCTGAAGTGTGTATGAATTTTTTAGACTATTTATATAACTTTTGATCACAGGAGTAACACATAAAACCAAATGCAACATGACTTGTTGTTCTGTAATTTACAAACACTACATTTTATTCAATTTTCTCCTTTTTTATTATTTACAATTTACAGTGATGAGAAGTAAATGAGATTTTTAAAAAAGTGATGTATGTGCACTATGTTACAGTGTGTTGGTTATAACATATCAAATATGTTTTAAAAAGATAATGTTCACAATAAATAAAATAATGTAAATAAATTGAAATAAATACTTTAAAATAAAGTGACTGATGACAAACTGTATAAACAAGATAAACAGAATCAACTGTATGAACTAAAACAAACTATTTGAAACAATTTTACAATTTTAATAATTTAAATGAGGAATGTGCAGTTCCATTTGGTGTTTTTTATCATCTTCTCAAAAGTCTCACTTGTCACGTCCAAACATTTCACATGGTACCAGTGYTTGCATCTGCAACACTCAATCTAAAAAAATTTAAAAGGTTATGTGTCAAACACTGGAAATGAAATGTAAGCAGCATGTTTCATCAGTTATTTTTTTAAATAACGATAAAATATTCACCCAGTCAATCTTCACACTGCCTTTTGGACAATTCTCCAGGGCACAAAGTCGGCAGAGTTCATCGAGTGATTCTACATGATATTAGATAATGAATTTTTTAAAAATTAAAATCTCTTTTATTTGGTCATGGTACATACCAACTATTAAAAATATTGATTTAAACATTTCATTTATAAATTCTTACCTGATGATTCCAAAATAWATGCTGCCATTTGTTCCCGTAAATTTGAAATTGCTGGCTGAGTAGTTTTGATTAGAATCTTTTCTGGAATTGCTGGAAAGCTTGAAATCTGAAACTGAAGCCATCTGGCAAAATATAGAAGGAATAAAGTAGCACTATATACTRTACATTCATTCAGTTTATTGTTTCCACTTCACACATACTCATTGTATACTTATCCTAATTTTTTAGGATTTTCAGGATTTCAGTAAAAAAATATTACAGTGGTAATCATAGTAACAATGCAGATTTTTTATATTTAAAAATGTAATTTAAACTTCTTAAAACTAACCACAAGTTTCCAGTGATTTCCTGTATTCACAAAGCTTATTGCTCCAGCATAATTGTCAAAGTTAACCTGTAATAAATAAGATAATAAGCATGTAATAAGTTAGAAGTAAAAATGTATATTGTATGCATGAATATTCCAGTAGCTAAACTCCAGGTTTAGAAAGAAAAATGAAAGTGTGATGGAAATGTGAATGACAAAGAGCACAATGGCAATATGTATTATCAGTGAAGCATTTACATTAAGACCAAAATTTGTCAGGCTGAACAAGGACAAAACAACAAGCTCATATGCCAAGAAATCAAAATACACAGACATTCTGCACAAAATGTCACAGACATTCTGCGAAATAACAAATAAATCCATATTTATCAGAAAAGAGGAGTACATACAGGTGGTTTCTAAAGTACTGTCAGCACACCTTCTCAGACTTCAGGAGATGATTCATCAGGAATCCAAAAGAGAAAGACACCCTTGACAGAATGACGCAGAGAAAACACAATTTGCCAAGCATAACACAGTATTAACTTACCCTAGCCAGCCCTTGTCTTGCAATCTGCTCCCATGAACCATATAAAATTACTCCAGTGGTGTAATGGTTTATATGCAACAGCCTTTTGGCGTTGTCCTTTTGGTTAAGTAGTGCTTGTATACAAATCTCCATAGTCTGAAATAATAATAATATTTATTTTAAGTATTTAATGGTTTTATAGCTTTTTAAAAATAGTTTATTAGATTTACCACATTACCTCACCAACAAGCCAGTTGTGGGGCTTCAGAGTGAGAAATTCCGTGTGAAGCAACTGGAAAAACATTTTCTTGTCCGATGACTTCACAATTGCAACAACAAGCTCATTATCCTGCATTTTCCACAAATTGTGAACCTATTAAAACAAAAAGTTTATTGAAAACTTCATTGTATTAGCATATTTTACACTTATAGAGAATGTAATTCAACATTATTTATTGCCTTTTCATTAATGCTAGGACTTTTAGCTTCATAGACATCCGTAGATTTGTGTTCATGAGAATCAGTGTCCTTTGCCATGGTGCTGTCTTTTTCTGTTCTTATTTTCTTTATTTGCACAGGAACTTCTTTTAATTCCCCTACTTTATTTCCAATCGCATCCACTGCCATTACACTTTTTTGTACGTTTTTTTTTTTTTTTTACATTTGGGCCTTGGAACATTTGGAGGAGAAGTGAAGTACTTTGATTTTGAAGCTTTGTTTCTCGGCTTTTCTTTCTTTGCCCATCTTTCCTCAGCTTGGTCAGCATCTTCATTTTTTCTGCATTGCAATGGCTTCATTAAAAGCTTTGGAGGGAGCTGGTTATAAAGAACATGTTCTCTATACCTTTCAGCCAAGGATGAATGCATCTTTCTCAGGAAGACCCCTGGTCTCAAGTGTGTTTTTCCCTGAAGAATGGATGACTTGACAATGCCAAACTTTTTTCGACATGACAGTTTGTGCTACGAGTTACATGAATAGCCTTCCTTTGGTTAGGTTTCTCACTTTCCTGAACATATCTACTCAAGTCTCCAAGGAGTACCACACTCCATAAAGGGAATATGCCCATGTAGTTAAGAATCAAGGCTTTTACAATTCCAGGACAGTGGTAGCTATTCTTCTTAAGTGTTTGCTTAGCCTTTTCACATGAAAAATGATTTATTATAGACTGACTTAAACACTTTGGAAAAAGGTGACATGCCCACAATGGTCTTGACTGAAAAGCAGGGATCCACATCATCCATGAGTTTTTCATTGAAACAAGAGTCCTCATCAGGTACCTCAGGAACTCTTATTTTGGCAATGAGATCCTCAAGCAAGTTTTTGCTGTCTTGGACTCTTTGGGTGCAGTATGCTGCAGTCAACACTATGCTTAAATGGTTAAATGTATGCAATGCAACATCTAATGATGTCATGTTTAAAAGTCAGGCAAACACAAATGTTGCAAAACCCTTGTCATTTGTTTGCTTGTGGATGATTTGTTTAACAGCCTTTATTACATGTGCTGCACACAGGTGCAACACGGTAAAATTTGACATCTCTGTCAAGGAGACCTGTCTATTGCAGATTTTGTACGCCCCTTCAAGATAGCATTCAATAAAGAATCAGTCCACATCTAACAACACACTGTGCATTAATGCCCAACTAAAGTCTGTCTCGACTTGTTTCACTCTCAAAGTTGAAAATTTGGAGAGTTTCCAAATAATCTGCATCAACCAAAAAGTTAATGGTGGTACAGAGTGCTCGTTCGTAAGCATTTCAGCCACAGGTAGTGGGGGAAAGTTAGAACCACTGCCAGGGAGTGTGAGTGAATAGTACAATACGCTTTTATTTTGTCCAGGAATTTTAGACACAAGGCTACCAGTTGCATCCAAGTGAAGTGTAAATGGTGTCTTTTGTCTCAGGTAGTGTAGCAAAATTCCGTTGTTTCCATGTACACGTGCACATTAAATGGGTCTACTTGAAAAGTCTGAATGTATCCAGGAAAATGGATTGAAGAAGTGTCAGATTCTTTTATGATCTCTTTCGAAAGGTGGCTTTCCATTAGGATGTCACTATGTAGTTGTTCACTTTTCTTTATCTCAGAAGAAATTGTTTTAAGAACATTTTTAGTTAAACATCTAGTGATGTTTCCAGCCATAATCTCAGCAAGAGAAGTGCCACTCAGTTTTTTATAATAAGTGTTGCTCACACCTTGAAAAACGGATCTAGCAATATGGCCTCTCCTTATGTTGCTTGCAGGTCTAAATCTTTCACTTGTCAAATGGCAGATATTCCCAAATCGTATAACTGTCATCTTGATGGGACTAAGAGTTGTACGTTTCCTCTGCAATCTGAATAGATATTTGGCTCGGCAAGATCTAAACATGCAAACAGCCCAAATTCGCAGGTAATCACACATTTGTTTCCAGCTATGGTCTTTTTTWGTATGTTGATATTTAAATGAAAGTGGACATGAGATTTTTTTCCTGAATGCATTGTAAATCACGTGTCCATGGCTTCCTAAGCTTGTCTAGTCCCTTTAATAGCTTGATGTTTTTCCATTTATTTCTGTCAATTAGAATCTGAAATTTTCTTGGTAAAGGATTTTTGTTTTTTAACTTTCTTTTTTGATTCACCATGTCAACTGTTTGGGGATGACATATTTTCTCAATTTTTTTTTCTCTCTTTTAAGTGTTTCCCATTTTGAGACACTTGACTTTCAATTTCAGATGTGGGGGAACTTAATGTTTCAGTTTCAGAGCATACACCAAAATTTGCTTTCCTACTTTGATGGAACTGAAACTTTGTGAAGAACTGTCCATCTGCAGTCTTGTTTGTAGACATTTCTGTTTCACTTTCAGCATGCACGTGAACTGTACCTAATTGAGTAATTGTAAAATGAAATGTCTGTTCCCCGTTTTCTTTCTTTAGCAACTCGTATGCCTTGCTGTTATGCATTGCATTTGAATTTAAGTTTTCTTGATCCTCTGTGTAACCATACAAGGAAAGTTGCTCTGTGATTTGAAACACTGCCTTTGTGCACTCAGAGTCGGCTGACTCTGGTGATTGAACTCCTACATTCAGGCCTACATTCAGGCATTGGGTATTCTCATACCTAGGACCCAACTGAGCTATGACAGATGGCTGTCCGGTTTCATTCTGGGCTGTTGATACACTTAAAGGTTGTAACTGCTTTCCCTTCCTGCATAACTGTCTTTTTTGCTTGGGTTTCAACTACACTTTCTCTTACTCTTCTACAATTTTCATTCCACACAACCCAGAGCCAGTRTCTGTTTCCCTTTGTATCTTCTCCAAAGATTTTATTTGAAAGTAATCCCCAAATTTTACAAGCAAAATTTTTTGAACAAACTAAACTTTTACACCCTTTTAAAAAGTGTCTAACGATAACTTCTTTACCACCACATTGAGTCCACCACCACATACCACCACATAAATCTTGTCTAGTTTTTGCACCTTTCTTAAATCTTCCCATTGTGTTTCATCTGGCTGTAAAGAAACATTGTAATTAAAATGTGTAGTTTGTTAACATTGGGAAATGTACTAAGCAAAGTGTGGTAACAATCCTGGGGTTTGTATATTACCGTACCTTAAAACTGCATTCAGGGAAAACAGCTAATCTTCAAGTAGAAGTAAACAACACCAATTAGAAGATTTTGACCTGTTTTTCTCATACCCAATGGATGGATAATTCAACTTCAGAATTTCTCCCCGTTCAGTCAATAAACYGTGCCACTTATTTTAATCATTTCTCAAATCCTTAATCAATGATTAATTTGGAAACTTCARTTAATCAAGAAGACTTTCGCTGGAAAAGCTACCGTTAACTGCTATAATAAAGCAAATGAAGGCGCTGGTCACTAGGTGGCCCTTGCAATACTGCTTGTAAATGGGGAAAAACGACTGTAAATAAATATTTTTAACTTTTCAAAATATTGGCAGTTAACAAACTTTTTAGATCTTGCCTCATTTGCTTATGTCTTCTTGAGTTTTAAAACGGCAGTGTTAAGGGGCCAAAAAAGTTTGTTTAAAGTTATTTGAATGTAATAAAATTGCTCAAAATACATATTACATGAAGTATGCATTGAAGTATGGATTGCCCCGCATTACGCAATCGGTATCTTCAAAGAAAAGCCGCCGCGCCTTTTCATTCAAACGCTTTAGCGAATGTTTTTCATTCCCTRTGCTCGGTTTTGTAAACACAGTTGCTTTCAGTAACACGCTGCTCCATTATGAGMACACTTTTTTGGATTTATATTGCTTAAATATTTCGCAGCTCCGTTCTCTTTGCATTGCTACGTGTTTATTTTCTTCCYRTTCGCATTGMACGTATAAATGCACTCTARAATTGACAYTATCTAACTTGGAAATTATGTAACATTAAATTAAACACCACGTTATTTTTAAAAAAGTAACGAATTTGTCTCGACTCTTTTCTTATGCAGCAGGGCTATATAAATGATACCAATCCTGCCATCATGCTCCCCTGCCCAACACTGGCTGGAAAGAAGAACACAGACTTASCAAAACTTACTATTACTTCTTCAGCTGAAAATAACCTAAAATAAGAGAACAGGAATGAACTCCCCTCCGTGCACACAGTAAGTAGAGTGTGTACTGTCCTCTATATACGTCCTCTGTATATTTCGACAGCGAGCTAAACTCCACCCTCATCAAAATGACAGACACGGTATGTCTCTTTCCAACTTTTAATAAGGATAGGTAAAACTATGAAATAAAGAAAGAAAACAATAAACAATATAAGTATACACACTCAATATTTACACAAATTTACAAACGCCAAATTCCCCAATATCAATTTAACAGGTATGTAAAGGATATTACAATTCTCTTTTTCATGTGAAAATGCATCTTATATAAACAAATCCAACAAATAATCAAATGCTATATAATATAGATGAATAAGAACCATAAACATACCAACGAAGCTACCAAAGGCCAAGGATGAACACAGATGGTTGCTGATTTACTGCAGCACATGTCCAGAACTGCCCATCATGGTAAACACTAACTTCCTTATTAGTCACATGGTAACTACAACACTATGTAATTATCAAGATGTCCATTAGGGGGAGACAACCATTAACAAACAATTAGTCCTTAATTATTATTTAACAATAACTGTAACAGAACACTCCCCGCCTGGCGTGATTGTACGCCACCATCAAATGACCCTGGTCAACACATTACTTAATGTTGGATTCAGGTGGAAGGAGTACAACAGTCTCTGTTACAGGTCTAAGAAAAAGCTTTGTTCCATCTTGTTTAGGAACCCTTATTTCCACCTTGCGGACTTTTCCATCTTTGCTTGGGAATACACGAGTAATTATTCCCATTGGCCATTCATTTCTCTTGGCTTGGCTATCTTTGACGAGTACAATGCTGCCTGGCTCAATGTTCGGTTGTTCGGACTGCCACTTCCTACGTGTTTGTAGTGAGCATAGAAATTGTTTTCTCCATCTGTCCCAGAAGGTGTTCGACAGATGTTGGACTTGTCGCCAGTGACGTTGAAAAAGGTCATTGGTTCCAAATTTACCAGCAGGAGCAACAGGTGTGCACTGTTTCTGTGTGAGTAGAATGGAAGGNGTAAGGAGAAATGGATTGCTAGGATCAGTAGATACTGGCACTAGGGGTCTAGCATTAATGATGGCGGATACTTCAGCCATGAAGGTCGTGAGAACTTCATGAGTTAGTTTTGTGTTACCTAGTTGACGAAACATGCTGTCTAGTATTCTCCTTGCCATTCCTATCATCCTTTCCCAGGAACCACCCATGTGGGAAGCATGAGGTGGGTTAAATGTCCAAGAGCACCCGTTTTCTGCTAGGTATTTCTGAACAGTTTCATTGTCAAGGTTTGATGGGATCTGAAGCTCCTTACACGCACCAACAAAATTTGTCCCACGATCTGAGCGAATTTGTTTTGCTGGACCTCGAAGAGCAAAAAAGCGCCTGAGGGCATTTATGAAACTGGATGTGTCCAGCGACTCAATTACCTCAATATGGACTGCCCTGACACTAAGACAAGTGAAAATCACTGCCCACCTTTTGTCATGTGCCAGACCTCCCCTTGTACGACGTGCACAGACTGACCATGGGCCAAATACATCAAGGCCTACATTGGTAAATGGCGKRTCTGTRCATAACCTGTCTGATGGAAGACAAGACATTTTCTGAGTCTGAAAGTAGCSACGAAGTTTCCGACAAAGGACACAGTGATGTATGATACTATTTATGAGCCTTTTACTGCCAATGATCCACAGGCCAGCTGCRCGGACAGCTCCTTCAGTGAACAAACGTCCTTGATGTTGGGTTTTCTGATGGTAGTGCCTTACTAATAAGGATCCAATGTGGTGCTTGCCAGGTACAATTAGAGGGTACTTCTCCTCCTGATCCACTCTTGCTGCTGAAATGCGACCTCCAACTCTAAGAAGGCCCTGTTCATCAATGAATGGATCAAATGAAATTAATGGACTACTTTTCGGAAGTTTTTTCCCATTCTTGATGCATGAGAACTCTGATCCATAGGTTTCTTCCTGTACAGTACGAATGATTACAGTCTTTGCCTTTAAAAGGTTTTCAGCTGTGCAAGCTTTCGGACAATGATGCCAATTTTTGCAGWTTAAAGATTTGTCRGTGGGCGCTTTTTGGAAAACACTTGCAATGTGAATGAGGTGTCCAATTGAACGAATGAGTGATTGCCAATTAGAGAACCTAKAGAAGCGATGTGAKCCCAGTTTCTTGYTCAWAGTAGTTGTACTCATACTAGAAACCTCTGGTCGCACCTCAACATCAATTGTAGGATTTATGAGCTCAAAATGTTCCTTCTCCAAGGAGCTAGAGGAATCTGCCAGAAATTTGGGTCCCAGGAGCCATGGGCTGTTTGCAAGAT